>JAKUCM010006458.1:0-14343 GCA_023374145.1 Lepidium sativum
GGTCACCCATCCTAGTACTACTCTCGCCCAAGCACGCTTAACTGCGGAGTTCTGATGGGATCCGGTGCATTAGTGCTGGTATGATCGCACCCGTTAGTGCATGAGGTGCCACCGGATATATCCTTTCCGACGGTCGTCAAGAGTCGCTTTTTAATGTGGGTCCCACTCCGTGGTTCGGCCGACGGTGGGTGGGTCGAAGAACGCATATCCGAATACATCGAAACGACGACTAAAAAACAGTTTTTTGTTATCGAGTTTCGGTGCGGATCACAAAAATAGCCGAAAGAGGCACCAGAACTCAAAATCTGAGGTCGAGAATTTGCCAATGGTACTTCGTTACATTGCCACGTCGTGGTTCTCTCACGGGGCTTTCCGAATTGGTGTTGACGGACACGTAGTTCTCTGCGGTCTAAGAGTTACGACTCTTGCAAAAAAATAAAAAGGAAGAAAATAAAAAGAGGGGTGCAACACGAGGACTTCCCGGGAGGTCACCCATCCTAGTACTACTCTCGCCCAAGCACGCTTAACTGCGGAGTTCTGATGGGATCCGGTGCATTAGTGCTGGTATGATCGCACCCGTTAGTGCATGAGGTGCCACCGGATATATCCTTTCCGACGGTCGTCAAGAGTCGCTTTTTAATGTGGGTCCCACTCCGTGGTTCGGCCGACGGTGGGTGGGTCGAAGAACGCATATCCGAATACATCGAAACGACGACCAAAAAACAGTTTTTTGTTATCGAGTTTCGGTGCGGATCACAAAAATAGCCGAAAGAGGCACCAGAACTCAAAATCTGAGGTCGAGAATTTGCCAATGGTACTTCGTTACATTGCCACGTCGTGGTTCTCTCACGGGGCTTTCCGAATTGGTGTTGACGGACACGTAGTTCTCTGCGGTCTAAGAGTTACGACTCTTGCAAAAAAATAAAAAGGAAGAAAATAAAAAGAGGGGTGCAACACGAGGACTTCCCGGGAGGTCACCCATCCTAGTACTACTCTCGCCCAAGCACGCTTAACTGCGGAGTTCTGATGGGATCCGGTGCATTAGTGCTGGTATGATCGCACCCGTTAGTGCATGAGGTGCCACCGGATATATCCTTTCCGACGGTCGTCAAGAGTCGCTTTTTAATGTGGGTCCCACTCCGTGGTTCGGCCGACGGTGGGTGGGTCGAAGAACGCATATCCGAATACATCGAAACGACGACTAAAAAACAGTTTTTTGTTATCGAGTTTCGGTGCGGATCACAAAAATAGCCGAAAGAGGCACCAGAACTCAAAATCTGAGGTCGAGAATTTGCCAATGGTACTTCGTTACATTGCCACGTCGTGGTTCTCTCACGGGGCTTTCCGAATTGGTGTTGACGGACACGTAGTTCTCTGCGGTCTAAGAGTTACGACTCTTGCAAAAAAATAAAAAGGAAGAAAATAAAAAGAGGGGTGCAACACGAGGACTTCCCGGGAGGTCACCCATCCTAGTACTACTCTCGCCCAAGCACGCTTAACTGCGGAGTTCTGATGGGATCCGGTGCATTAGTGCTGGTATGATCGCACCCGTTAGTGCATGAGGTGCCACCGGATATATCCTTTCCGACGGTCGTCAAGAGTCGCTTTTTAATGTGGGTCCCACTCCGTGGTCGGCCGACGGTGGGTGGGTCGAAGAACGCATATCCGAATACATCGAAACGACGACTAAAAAACAGTTTTTTGTTATCGAGTTTCGGTGCGGATCACAAAAATAGCCGAAAGAGGCACCAGAACTCAAAATCTGAGGTCGAGAATTTGCCAATGGTACTTCGTTGCATTGCCACGTCGTGGTTCTCTCACGGGGCTTTCCGAATTGGTGTTGACGGACACGTAGTTCTCTGCGGTCTAAGAGTTACGACTCTTGCAAAAAAATAAAAAGGAAGAAAATAAAAAGAGGGGTGCAACACGAGGACTTCCCGGGAGGTCACCCATCCTAGTACTACTCTCGCCCAAGCACGCTTAACTGCGGAGTTCTGATGGGATCCGGTGCATTAGTGCTGGTATGATCGCACCCGTTAGTGCATGAGGTGCCACCGGATATATTCTTTCCGACGGTCGTCAAGAGTCGCTTTTTAATGTGGGTCCCACTCCGTGGTTCGGCCGACGGTGGGTGGGTCGAAGAACGCATATCCGAATACATCGAAACGACGACCAAAAAACAGTTTTTTGTTATCGAGTTTCGGTGCGGATCACAACACCAGAACTCAAAATCTGAGGTCGAGAATTTGCCAATGGTACTTCGTTACATTGCCACGTCGTGGTTCTCTCACGGGGCTTTCCGAATTGGTGTTGACGGACACGTAGTTCTCTGCGGTCTAAGAGTTACGACTCTTGCAAAAAAATAAAAAAGGAAGAAATAAAAAGAGGGGGTGCAACACGAGGACTTCCCGGGAGGGTCACCCATCCTAGTACTACTCTCGCCCAAGCACGCTTAACTGCGGAGTTCTGATGGGATCCGGTGCATTAGTGCTGGTATGATCGCACCCCGTTAGTGCATGAGGTGCCACCGGATATATCCTTTCCGACGGTCGTCAAGAGTCGCTTTTTTAATGTGGGGTCCCACTCCGTGGTTCGGCCGACGGTGGGTGGGTCGAAGAACGCATATCCGAATACATCGAAACGACGACCAAAAAACAGTTTTTTGTTATCGAGTTTCGGTGCGGATCACAAAAATAGCCGAAAGAGGCACCAGAACTCAAAATCTGAGGGTCGAGAATTTGCCAATGGTACTTCGTTACATTGCCACGTCGTGGTTCTCTCACGGGGCTTTCCGAATTGGTGTTGACGGACACGTAGTTCTCTGCGGTCTAAGAGTTACGACTCTTGCAAAAAAATAAAAAGGAAGAAAATAAAAAGAGGGGTGCAACACGAGGACTTCCCGGGAGGTCACCCATCCTAGTACTACTCTCGCCCAAGCACGCTTAACTGCGGTAGTTCTGATGGGATCCGGTGCATTAGTGCTGGTATGATCGCACCCGTTAGTGCATGAGGTGCCACCGGATATATCCTTTCCGACGGTCGTCAAGAGTCGCTTTTTAATGTGGGTCCCACTCCGTGGTTCGGCCGACGGTGGGTGGGTCGAAGAACGCATATCCGAATACATCGAAACGACGACTAAAAAACAGTTTTTTGTTATCGAGTTTCGGTGCGGATCACAAAAATAGCCGAAAGAAGGCACCAGAACTCAAAATCTGAGGTCGAGAATTTGCCAATGGTACTTCGTTACATTGCCACGTCGTGGTTCTCTCACGGGGCTTTCCGAATTGGTGTTGACGGACACGTAGTTCTCTGCGGTCTAAGAGTTTACGACTCTTGCAAAAAAATAAAAAGGAAAGAAAATAAAAAGAGGGGTGCAACACGAGGACTTCCCGGGAGGTCACCCCATCCTAGTACTACTCTCGCCCAAGCACGCTTAACTGCGGAGTTCTGATGGGATCCGGTGCATTAGTGCTGGTATGATCGCACCCGTTAGTGCATGAGGTGCCACCGGATATATCCTTTCCGACGGTCGTCAAGAGTCGCTTTTTAATGTGGGTCCCACTCCGTGGTTCGGCCGACGGTGGGTGGTCGAAGAACGCATATCCGAATACATCGAAACGACGACCAAAAAACAGTTTTTTGTTATCGAGTTTCGGTGCGGATCACAAAAATAGCCGAAAGAGGCACCAGAACTCAAAATCTGAGGTCGAGAATTTGCCAATGGTACTTCGTTACATTGCCACGTCGTGGTTCTCTCACGGGGCTTTCCGAATTGGTGTTGACGGACACGTAGTTCTCTGCGGTCTAAGAGTTACGACTCTTGCAAAAAAAATAAAAGGAAGAAAATAAAAAGAGGGGGTGCAACACGAGGACTTCCCGGGAGGTCACCCCATCCTAGTACTACTCTCGCCCAAGCACGCTTAACTGCGGAGTTCTGATGGATCCGGTGCATTAGTGCTGGTATGATCGCACCCGTTAGTGCATGAGGTGCCACCGGATATATCCTTTCCGACGGTCGTCAAGAGTCGCTTTTTAATGTGGGTCCCACTCCGTGGTTCGTGCCGACGGTGGGTGGGTCGAAGAACGCATATCCGAATACATCGAAACGAACGACTAAAAAACAGTTTTTTGTTATCGAGTTTCGGTGCGGATCACAAAAATAGCCGAAAGAGGCACCAGAACTCAAAATCTGAGGTCGAGAATTTGCCAATGGTACTTCGTTACATTGCCACGTCGTGTTCTCTCACGGGGCTTTCCGAATTGGTGTTGACGGACACGTAGTTCTCTGCGGTCTAAGAGTTACGACTCTTGCAAAAAAAATAAAAAGGAAGAAAATAAAAAGAGGGGGTGCAACACGAGGACTTCCCGGGGAGGTCACCCATCCTAGTACTACTCTCACCCAAGCACGCTTAACTGCGGAGCTCTGATGGGATCCGGTGCATTAGTGCTGGTATGATCGCACCCGTTAGTGCATGAGGTGCCACCGGATATATCCTTTCCGACGGTCGTCAAGAGTCGCTTTTTAATGTGGGTCCCACTCCGTGGTTCGGCCGACGGTGGGTGGGTCGAAGAACGCATATCCGAATACATCGAAACGACGACCAAAAAACAGTTTTTTGTTATCGAGTTTTCGGTGCGGATCACAAAAATAGCCGAAAGAGGCACCAGAACTCAAAATCTGAGGTCGAGAATTTGCCAATGGTACTTCGTTACATTGCCACGTCGTGGTTCTCTCACGGGGCTTTCCGAATTGGTGTTGACGGACACGTAGTTCTCTGCGGTCTAAGAGTTACGACTCTTGCAAAAAAATAAAAAGGAAGAAAATAAAAAGAGGGGTGCAACACGAGGACTTCCCGGGAGGTCACCCATCCTAGTACTACTCTCACCCAAGCACGCTTAACTGCGGAGCTCTGATGGGATCCGGTGCATTAGTGCTGGTATGATCGCACCCGTTAGTGCATGAGGTGCCACCGGATATATCCTTTCCGACGGTCGTCAAGAGTCGCTTTTTAATGTGGGTCCCACTCCGTGGTTCGGCCGACGGTGGGTGGGTCGAAGAACGCATATCCGAATACATCGAAACGACGACCAAAAAACAGTTTTTTGTTATCGAGTTTCGGTGCGGATCACAAAAATAGCCGAAAGAGGCACCAGAACTCAAAATCTGAGGTCGAGAATTTGCCAATGGTACTTCGTTACATTGCCACGTCGTGGTTCTCTCACGGGGCTTTCCGAATTGGTGTTGACGGACACGTAGTTCTCTGCGGTCTAAGAGTTACGACTCTTGCAAAAAAATAAAAAGGAAGAAAATAAAAAGAGGGGTGCAACACGAGGACTTCCCGGGAGGTCACCCATCCTAGTACTACTCTCGCCCAAGCACGCTTAACTGCGGAGTTCTGATGGGATCCGGTGCATTAGTGCTGGTATGATCGCACCCGTTAGTGCATGAGGTGCCACCGGATATATCCTTTCCGACAGTCGTCAAGAGTCGCTTTTTAATGTGGGTCCCACTCCGTGGTTCGGCCGACGGTGGGTGGGTCGAAGAACGCATATCCGAATACATCGAAACGACGACCAAAAAACAGTTTTTTGTTATCGAGTTTCGGTGCGGATCACAAAAATAGCCGAAAGAGGCACCAGAACTCAAAATCTGAGGTCGAGAATTTGCCAATGGTACTTCGTTACATTGCCACGTCGTGGTTCTCTCACGGGGCTTTCCGAATTGGTGTTGACGGACACGTAGTTCTCTGCGGTCTAAGAGTTACGACTCTTGCAAAAAAATAAAAAGGAAGAAAATAAAAAGAGGGGTGCAACACGAGGACTTCCCGGGAGGTCACCCATCCTAGTACTACTCTCGCCCAAGCACGCTTAACTGCGGAGTTCTGATGGGATCCGGTGCATTAGTGCTGGTATGATCGCACCCGTTAGTGCATGAGGTGCCACCGGATATATCCTTTCCGACGGTCGTCAAGAGTCGCTTTTTAATGTGGGTCCCACTCCGTGGTTCGGCCGACGGTGGGTGGGTCGAAGAACGCATATCCGAATACATCGAAACGACGACTAAAAAACAGTTTTTTGTTATCGAGTTTCGGTGCGGATCACAAAAATAGCCGAAAGAGGCACCAGAACTCAAAATCTGAGGTCGAGAATTTGCCAATGGTACTTCGTTACATTGCCACGTCGTGGTTCTCTCACGGGGCTTTCCGAATTGGTGTTGACGGACACGTAGTTCTCTGCGGTCTAAGAGTTACGACTCTTGCAAAAAAATAAAAAGGAAGAAAATAAAAAGAGGGGTGCAACACGAGGACTTCCCGGGAGGTCACCCATCCTAGTACTACTCTCGCCCAAGCACGCTTAACTGCGGAGTTCTGATGGGATCCGGTGCATTAGTGCTGGTATGATCGCACCCGTTAGTGCATGAGGTGCCACCGGATATATCCTTTCCGACGGTCGTCAAGAGTCGCTTTTTAATGTGGGTCCCACTCCGTGGTTCGGCCGACGGTGGGTGGGTCGAAGAACGCATATCCGAATACATCGAAACGACGACTAAAAAACAGTTTTTTGTTATCGAGTTTCGGTGCGGATCACAAAAATAGCCGAAAGAGGCACCAGAACTCAAAATCTGAGGTCGAGAATTTGCCAATGGTACTTCGTTACATTGCCACGTCGTGGTTCTCTCACGGGGCTTTCCGAATTGGTGTTGACGGACACGTAGTTCTCTGCGGTCTAAGAGTTACGACTCTTGCAAAAAAATAAAAAGGAAGAAAATAAAAAGAGGGGTGCAACACGAGGACTTCCCGGGAGGTCACCCATCCTAGTACTACTCTCGCCCAAGCACGCTTAACTGCGGAGTTCTGATGGGATCCGGTGCATTAGTGCTGGTATGATCGCACCCGTTAGTGCATGAGGTGCCACCGGATATATTCTTTCCGACGGTCGTCAAGAGTCGCTTTTTAATGTGGGTCCCACTCCGTGGTTCGGCCGACGGTGGGTGGGTCGAAGAACGCATATCCGAATACATCGAAACGACGACCAAAAAACAGTTTTTTGTTATCGAGTTTCGGTGCGGATCACAAAAATAGCCGAAAGAGGCACCAGAACTCAAAATCTGAGGTCGAGAATTTGCCAATGGTACTTCGTTACATTGCCACGTCGTGGTTCTCTCACGGGGCTTTCCGAATTGGTGTTGACGGACACGTAGTTCTCTGCGGTCTAAGAGTTACGACTCTTGCAAAAAAATAAAAAGGAAGAAAATAAAAAGAGGGGTGCAACACGAGGACTTCCCGGGAGGTCACCCATCCTAGTACTACTCTCGCCCAAGCACGCTTGACTGCGGAGTTCTGATGGGATCCGGTGCATTAGTGCTGGTATGATCGCACCCGTTAGTGCATGAGGTGCCACCGGATATATCCTTTCCGACGGTCGTCAAGAGTCGCTTTTTAATGTGGGTCCCACTCCGTGGTTCGGCCGACGGTGGGTGGGTCGAAGAACGCATATCCGAATACATCGAAACGACGACTAAAAAACAGTTTTTTGTTATCGAGTTTCGGTGCGGATCACAAAAATAGCCGAAAGAGGCACCAGAACTCAAAATCTGAGGTCGAGAATTTGCCAATGGTACTTCGTTACATTGCCACGTCGTGGTTCTCTCACGGGGCTTTCCGAATTGGTGTTGACGGACACGTAGTTCTCTGCGGTCTAAGAGTTACGACTCTTGCAAAAAAATAAAAAGGAAGAAAATAAAAAGAGGGGTGCAACACGAGGACTTCCCGGGAGGTCACCCATCCTAGTACTACTCTCGCCCAAGCACGCTTAACTGCGGAGTTCTGATGGGATCCGGTGCATTAGTGCTGGTATGATCGCACCCGTTAGTGCATGAGGTGCCACCGGATATATCCTTTCCGACGGTCGTCAAGAGTCGCTTTTTAATGTGGGTCCCACTCCGTGGTTCGGCCGACGGTGGGTGGGTCGAAGAACGCATATCCGAATACATCAAAACGACGACCAAAAAACAGTTTTTTGTTATCGAGTTTCGGTGCGGATCACAAAAATAGCCGAAAGAGGCACCAGAACTCAAAATCTGAGGTCGAGAATTTGCCAATGGTACTTCGTTACATTGCCACGTCGTGGTTCTCTCACGGGGCTTTCCGAATTGGTGTTGACGGACACGTAGTTCTCTGCGGTCTAAGAGTTACGACTCTTGCAAAAAAATAAAAAGGAAGAAAATAAAAAGAGGGGTGCAACACGAGGACTTCCCGGGAGGTCACCCATCCTAGTACTACTCTCGCCCAAGCACGCTTAACTGCGGAGTTCTGATGGGATCCGGTGCATTAGTGCTGGTATGATCGCACCCGTTAGTGCATGAGGTGCCACCGGATATATCCTTTCCGACGGTCGTCAAGAGTCGCTTTTTAATGTGGGTCCCACTCCGTGGTTCGGCCGACGGTGGGTGGGTCGAAGAACGCATATCCGAATACATCGAAACGACGACTAAAAAACAGTTTTTTGTTATCGAGTTTCGGTGCGGATCACAAAAATAGCCGAAAGAGGCACCAGAACTCAAAATCTGAGGTCGAGAATTTGCCAATCGTACTTCGTTGCATTGCCACGTCGTGGTTCTCTCACGGGGCTTTCCGAATTGGTGTTGACGGACACGTAGTTCTCTGCGGTCTAAGAGTTACGACTCTTGCAAAAAAATAAAAAGGAAGAAAATAAAAAGAGGGGTGCAACACGAGGACTTCCCGGGAGGTCACCCATCCTAGTACTACTCTCGCCCAAGCACGCTTGACTGCGGAGTTCTGATGGGATCCGGTGCATTAGTGCTGGTATGATCGCACCCGTTAGTGCATGAGGTGCCACCGGATATATCCTTTCCGACGGTCGTCAAGAGTCGCTTTTTAATGTGGGTCCCACTCCGTGGTTCGGCCGACGGTGGGTGGGTCGAAGAACGCATATCCGAATACATCGAAACGACGACCAAAAAACAGTTTTTTGTTATCGAGTTTCGGTGCGGATCACAAAAATAGCCGAAAGAGGCACCAGAACTCAAAATCTGAGGTCGAGAATTTGCCAATGGTACTTCGTTACATTGCCACGTCGTGGTTCTCTCACGGGGCTTTCCGAATTGGTGTTGACGGACACGTAGTTCTCTGCGGTCTAAGAGTTACGACTCTTGCAAAAAAATAAAAAGGAAGAAAATAAAAAGAGGGGTGCAACACGAGGACTTCCCGGGAGGTCACCCATCCTAGTACTACTCTCGCCCAAGCACGCTTGACTGCGGAGTTCTGATGGGATCCGGTGCATTAGTGCTGGTATGATCGCACCCGTTAGTGCATGAGGTGCCACCGGATATATCCTTTCCGACGGTCGTCAAGAGTCGCTTTTTAATGTGGGTCCCACTCCGTGGTTCGGCCGACGGTGGGTGGGTCGAAGAACGCATATCCGAATACATCGAAACGACGACCAAAAAACAGTTTTTTGTTATCGAGTTTCGGTGCGGATCACAAAAATAGCCGAAAGAGGCACCAGAACTCAAAATCTGAGGTCGAGAATTTGCCAATGGTACTTCGTTACATTGCCACGTCGTGGTTCTCTCACGGGGCTTTCCGAATTGGTGTTGACGGACACGTAGTTCTCTGCGGTCTAAGAGTTACGACTCTTGCAAAAAAATAAAAAGGAAGAAAATAAAAAGAGGGGTGCAACACGAGGACTTCCCGGGAGGTCACCCATCCTAGTACTACTCTCGCCCAAGCACGCTTAACTGCGGAGTTCTGATGGGATCCGGTGCATTAGTGCTGGTATGATCGCACCCGTTAGTGCATGAGGTGCCACCGGATATATCCTTTCCGACGGTCGTCAAGAGTCGCTTTTTAATGTGGGTCCCACTCCGTGGTTCGGCCGACGGTGGGTGGGTCGAAGAACGCATATCCGAATACATCGAAACGACGACTAAAAAACAGTTTTTTGTTATCGAGTTTCGGTGCGGATCACAAAAATAGCCGAAAGAGGCACCAGAACTCAAAATCTGAGGTCGAGAATTTGCCAATGGTACTTCGTTACATTGCCACGTCGTGGTTCTCTCACGGGGCTTTCCGAATTGGTGTTGACGGACACGTAGTTCTCTGCGGTCTAAGAGTTACGACTCTTGCAAAAAAATAAAAAGGAAGAAAATAAAAAGAGGGGTGCAACACGAGGACTTCCCGGGAGGTCACCCATCCTAGTACTACTCTCGCCCAAGCACGCTTAACTGCGGAGTTCTGATGGGATCCGGTGCATTAGTGCTGGTATGATCGCACCCGTTAGTGCATGAGGTGCCACCGGATATATCCTTTCCGACGGTCGTCAGGAGTCGCTTTTTAATGTGGGTCCCACTCCGTGGTTCGGCCGACGGTGGGTGGGTCGAAGAACGCATATCCGAATACATCGAAACGACGACTAAAAAACAGTTTTTTGTTATCGAGTTTCGGTGCGGATCACAAAAATAGCCGAAAGAGGCACCAGAACTCAAAATCTGAGGTCGAGAATTTGCCAATGGTACTTCGTTACATTGCCACGTCGTGGTTCTCTCACGGGGCTTTCCGAATTGGTGTTGACGGACACGTAGTTCTCTGCGGTCTAAGAGTTACGACTCTTGCAAAAAAATAAAAAGGAAGAAAATAAAAAGAGGGGTGCAACACGAGGACTTCCCGGGAGGTCACCCATCCTAGTACTACTCTCGCCCAAGCACGCTTAACTGCGGAGTTCTGATGGGATCCGGTGCATTAGTGCTGGTATGATCGCACCCGTTAGTGCATGAGGTGCCACCGGATATATTCTTTCCGACGGTCGTCAAGAGTCGCTTTTTAATGTGGGTCCCACTCCGTGGTTCGGCCGACGGTGGGTGGGTCGAAGAACGCATATCCGAATACATCGAAACGACGACCAAAAAACAGTTTTTTGTTATCGAGTTTCGGTGCGGATCACAAAAATAGCCGAAAGAGGCACCAGAACTCAAAATCTGAGGTCGAGAATTTGCCAATGGTACTTCGTTACATTGCCACGTCGTGGTTCTCTCACGGGGCTTTCCGAATTGGTGTTGACGGACACGTAGTTCTCTGCGGTCTAAGAGTTACGACTCTTGCAAAAAAATAAAAAGGAAGAAAATAAAAAGAGGGGTGCAACACGAGGACTTCCCGGGAGGTCACCCATCCTAGTACTACTCTCACCCAAGCACGCTTAACTGCGGAGCTCTGATGGGATCCGGTGCATTAGTGCTGGTATGATCGCACCCGTTAGTGCATGAGGTGCCACCGGATATATCCTTTCCGACGGTCGTCAAGAGTCGCTTTTTAATGTGGGTCCCACTCCGTGGTTCGGCCGACGGTGGGTGGGTCGAAGAACGCATATCCGAATACATCGAAACGACGACCAAAAAACAGTTTTTTGTTATCGAGTTTCGGTGCGGATCACAAAAATAGCCGAAAGAGGCACCAGAACTCAAAATCTGAGGTCGAGAATTTGCCAATGGTACTTCGTTACATTGCCACGTCGTGGTTCTCTCACGGGGCTTTCCGAATTGGTGTTGACGGACACGTAGTTCTCTGCGGTCTAAGAGTTACGACTCTTGCAAAAAAATAAAAAGGAAGAAAATAAAAAGAGGGGTGCAACACGAGGACTTCCCGGGAGGTCACCCATCCTAGTACTACTCTCGCCCAAGCACGCTTAACTGCGGAGTTCTGATGGGATCCGGTGCATTAGTGCTGGTATGATCGCACCCGTTAGTGCATGAGGTGCCACCGGATATATCCTTTCCGACGGTCGTCAAGAGTCGCTTTTTAATGTGGGTCCCCACTCCGTGGTTCGGCCGACGGTGGGTGGGTCGAAGAACGCATATCCGAATACATCGAAACGACGACTAAAAAACAGTTTTTTGTTATCGAGTTTCGGTGCGGATCACAAAAATAGCCGAAAGAGGCACCAGAACTCAAAATCTGAGGTCGAGAATTTGCCAATGGTACTTCGTTACATTGCCACGTCGTGGTTCTCTCACGGGGCTTTCCGAATTGGTGTTGACGGACACGTAGTTCTCTGCGGTCTAAGAGTTACGACTCTTGCAAAAAAATAAAAAGGAAGAAAATAAAAAGAGGGGTGCAACACGAGGACTTCCCGGGAGGTCACCCATCCTAGTACTACTCTCGCCCAAGCACGCTTAACTGCGGAGTTCTGATGGGATCCGGTGCATTAGTGCTGGTATGATCGCACCCGTTAGTGCATGAGGTGCCACCGGATATATCCTTTCCGACGGTCGTCAGGAGTCGCTTTTTAATGTGGGTCCCACTCCGTGGTTCGGCCGACGGTGGGTGGGTCGAAGAACGCATATCCGAATACATCGAAACGACGACCAAAAAACAGTTTTTTGTTATCGAGTTTCGGTGCGGATCACAAAAATAGCCGAAAGAGGCACCAGAACTCAAAATCTGAGGTCGAGAATTTGCCAATGGTACTTCGTTACATTGCCACGTCGTGGTTCTCTCACGGGGCTTTCCGAATTGGTGTTGACGGACACGTAGTTCTCTGCGGTCTAAGAGTTACGACTCTTGCAAAAAAATAAAAAGGAAGAAAATAAAAAGAGGGGTGCAACACGAGGACTTCCCGGGAGGTCACCCATCCTAGTACTACTCTCGCCCAAGCACGCTTAACTGCGGAGTTCTGATGGGATCCGGTGCATTAGTGCTGGTATGATCGCACCCCGTTAGTGCATGAGGTGCCACCGGATATATCCTTTCCGACGGTCGTCAAGAGTCGCTTTTTAATGTGGGTCCCACTCCGTGGTTCGGCCCGACGGTGGGTGGGTCGAAGAACGCATATCCGAATACATCGAAACGACGACTAAAAAACAGTTTTTTGTTATCGAGTTTCGGTGCGGATCACAAAAATAGCCGAAAGAGGCACCAGAACTCAAAATCTGAGGTCGAGAATTTGCCAATGGTACTTCGTTACATTGCCACGTCGTGGTTCTCTCACGGGGCTTTCCGAATTGGTGTTGACGGACACGTAGTTCTCTGCGGTCTAAGAGTTACGACTCTTGCAAAAAAATAAAAAGGAAGAAAATAAAAAGAGGGGTGCAACACGAGGACTTCCCGGGAGGTCACCCATCCTAGTACTACTCTCGCCCAAGCACGCTTAACTGCGGAGTTCTGATGGGATCCGGTGCATTAGTGCTGGTATGATCGCACCCGTTAGTGCATGAGGTGCCACCGGATATATCCTTTCCGACGGTCGTCAGGAGTCGCTTTTTAATGTGGGTCCCACTCCGTGGTTCGGCCGACGGTGGGTGGGTCGAAGAACGCATATCCGAATACATCGAAACGACGACTAAAAAACAGTTTTTTGTTATCGAGTTTCGGTGCGGATCACAAAAATAGCCGAAAGAGGCACCAGAACTCAAAATCTGAGGTCGAGAATTTGCCAATGGTACTTCGTTACATTGCCACGTCGTGGTTCTCTCACGGGGCTTTCCGAATTGGTGTTGACGGACACGTAGTTCTCTGCGGTCTAAGAGTTACGACTCTTGCAAAAAAATAAAAAGGAAGAAAATAAAAAGAGGGGTGCAACACGAGGACTTCCCGGGAGGTCACCCATCCTAGTACTACTCTCACCCAAGCACGCTTAACTGCGGAGCTCTGATGGGATCCGGTGCATTAGTGCTGGTATGATCGCACCCGTTAGTGCATGAGGTGCCACCGGATATATCCTTTCCGACGGTCGTCAAGAGTCGCTTTTTAATGTGGGTCCCACTCCGTGGTTCGGCCGACGGTGGGTGGGTCGAAGAACGCATATCCGAATACATCGAAACGACGACTAAAAAACAGTTTTTTGTTATCGAGTTTCGGTGCGGATCACAAAAATAGCCGAAAGAGGCACCAGAACTCAAAATCTGAGGTCGAGAATTTGCCAATGGTACTTCGTTACATTGCCACGTCGTGGTTCTCTCACGGGGCTTTCCGAATTGGTGTTGACGGACACGTAGTTCTCTGCGGTCTAAGAGTTACGACTCTTGCAAAAAAATAAAAAGGAAGAAAATAAAAAGAGGGGTGCAACACGAGGACTTCCCGGGAGGTCACCCATCCTAGTACTACTCTCGCCCAAGCACGCTTAACTGCGGAGTTCTGATGGGATCCGGTGCATTAGTGCTGGTATGATCGCACCCGTTAGTGCATGAGGTGCCACCGGATATATCCTTTCCGACGGTCGTCAGGAGTCGCTTTTTAATGTGGGTCCCACTCCGTGGTTCGGCCGACGGTGGGTGGGTCGAAGAACGCATATCCGAATACATCGAAACGACGACTAAAAAACAGTTTTTTG
>JAKUCM010006459.1:0-25716 GCA_023374145.1 Lepidium sativum
CATGAACCAAAGGAAAAATTTGAACCCATGTAGAAACATATTTGTTTTCAGAAAATTGGTTTTGACTTATGCAAGTTAAAAATTAAAGTATGACATTCTACCATTACATTTCAACAAATATCTAATATGATATTTTAAAGGGGGATATTAGCAAAGATTACTATAAAATAAAACAAAATTAAAAATCAACCATGGAATAACGAAAATGTGGGTTTTGAAAACATTCCTGATAAATGAAAATCTCATTTTTGGACCGGGCTTTTCGATTACAATGTTCTTTTGGTTCTCCCAAGATAAATTCCTTCCATCAATACCGGTTGTATTCATTGGTTGGTTTATCAGATAAAATTGCGATTTGGTTTTAAACATTTCCTTTTGGTTTGGTTTGATTTTTCCGGTTACTAGTTCGTCCATCTATTTTGGTTTATGAAAAAACCAAAATGTTTGTCGTTTCATATAATCTCCGCGATTTCTGTTTTAAGAAATTGGAAAGAGGAAGACGAAGTAATGAAATGGCGGCGTTGATGAAATCAGTCGCCGTCCGAGCTCTGAAGCTCTCGTCAACGGTGAATTTCAAATTGAACCAATGCGGCGAAAATCCAACACTCTATGTTAGACCGTTCTCCACCGTTATGTCGCCACCTTCAAAAGCCGTCGTCTACGATCAACATGGCTCTCCTGATTCTGTCACTAGGTTCGTATATACGTCAACTGTGTGTCCATATGTACCCACGAACATGTAATCTGCATTGTTTTCTCATTTTCTCCTTTGGTGACGACAGATTGGTGAATCTACCGCCGGTTGAAGTGAGAGAAAACGATGCATGCGTTAAAATGATCGCAGCTCCGATCAATCCCTCTGATATCAATCGAATTGAAGGTTATTGCTCTTTCCTAGTACTATGTCCTTTTGTTCGATTAAAAAGACTGGTTTTTGTTTGCTCAACTTTCTCAATTTTGATTAGTTAGGAGTTAGTTAAATAGCGAATCCCTAACTTTATCGTTTCCATTCTGTGTAACGAGTACATTCACTTTGAGAATCGAATATATTTGATTTTTCTCTACTATGGTTGATACTGCGTTTAATGTTGGAAATGATAATTGTTTAGGTGTGTATCCGGTGAAGCCACCGGTACCGGCGGTTGGTGGTTATGAAGGTGTTGGAGAAGTTTATGCAGTTGGCTCTAAGGTCAATGGTCTTTCTCCGGGTGATTGGGTTATTCCATCTCCACCGTCATCAGGTAGAACTTTTGATTCTGTCCTCTATGCCATTTAGACCTATCTCAATTCGTAGAAGGAATCTGAAACTTGGATGTCAGAATTTACAACTGATGAAGGCTTTTATGTTAAGTGAAACAACAAAAGATATGTAAAATCAAACAGTGTATTGGTTTACCTTTTTAATTTGTGAAATATAATGGGAATCATTCTGGACTAGGGACTTGGCAGACGTATGTTGTTAAGGAAGAGAGTGTGTGGCATAAAATTGATAAAACTTGTCCAATGGAGTATGCAGCGACAATCACTGTTAATCCATTGACTGCTCTTAGGATGCTTGAAGACTTTGTGGTCTTAAATTCTGGTATGGACTGTCTCTTTCGTCTCTGAAGCAATTACTTTTTACTTGCTTTTTCTTCTAATCAAGTAATCCTCTGAAAAGCAGGAGATTCTGTGGTACAGAATGGTGCAACAAGTATCGTGGGTCAATGTGTCATTCAGTTGGCAAAACTCCGTGGCATCAATACCATCAATATCATTCGTGACAGGTTAAATATATACTACAAATTGAAATTTTATTACAAACAATCAAAGGTCCTGTCCTACTGATTTTAGGGCTGGGATGGATGAAGCAAAAGAGCAGCTGAAAGCTCTAGGCGCAGATGAGGTTTTTTCGGAGAGTCAATTGAATATAAAGGATGTGAAAAGTCTTTTGGTAAGATTTAAGTCTAGCAAATTATATAGCAGAAATTTCTGAAGTACCCGAGCTTTGTAGCATAAATGTGTTTATTATATGTTTGCGTATGGTTTACTAGGGGAACATACCTGAACCCGCTTTGGGTTTCAACTGTGTTGGTGGCAATGCTGCCTCTCTTGTGTTGAAATATCTCAGGTGCACCAAATATCTTTGGTTTTTGTGCACTTTTATTTGAATGAGTTCCCGCTATGCCGAAGTTTGTGAAAACATAAGTATTTCAGGGAAGGAGGAACCATGGTAACATATGGTGGGATGTCTAAAAAGCCAATCACTGTTTCAACCACATCTTTCATTTTTAAGGTAATCACTAGATCGTTTGGACATATGGCATCAAATTATCCGTAGAGTAGTAATTCTAGATCTTCATTTATATTTGACAATGTACTAAAGCACACAGGTTGGTTTTCTGCTTCCTCTTAACTCAGAAGTTGTTGGTTGTTCAAGATTTATGGATTTTGTGAACTGTGTTATATTTTGATTGCTCTACAGGATTTGACCTTAAGAGGATTCTGGCTGCAAAGTTGGTTGAGTATGGGTAAAGTAAAAGAATGCAGAGAGATGATAGACTATCTCCTCGGGCTTGCACGGGATGGAAAGCTAAAATACGAGTGAGTCTTTCTCTCAAATAATGATGTTTTAACTTCCCGGAAAGTATCTCCGGTTTAACGTTTAAGCTAACATGCGGTTTCTTATGACAGAACGGAATTGGTTGCTTTTGATGACTTCCCTGTTGCTCTGGATAAAGCTCTCGGGAAGCTAGGTAGGCAACCGAAACAAATCATCATATTCTAAGCTTCTTTCTTCTGGTCCATTTAGTGAACTGTTACCACTTTGTTAGTGTTAGCTATTAATATGATCTTTACGTTACTATTATACAGTATATGGTTCTTCTTGTTCAATGGGTCAGAAAAAATATGAGAATGTAGACTGAATAAATCAGAATAAATCAATAGTATATGTTCATGTTCAGAGTTGTAAACTTCATGATCACCTCCTAATAGATTAACTCTGTTGAAAGAAAAAACTATCAAACTAATCACAAGTTAACTTGGTTCCGAATTAATCTTAGTTCAGTATAGTTTAACATTTATGTTTTGAGTTTTGTTTTGTTAAAGTCATACCAAAATTGTTCTTCATATCAGCTCTAGCTTATCAAAGTGATTAATCTAAAACTAGGATTATACCTACATTATACGATATTAGATTATTTTTTTGTTTTTAAAATTGTGTTTATATTTAACTCGTTAGATTCGTGTTGATATTTTAGAATATTATTTTCGAGATGTTGTTTTATATGTTCGAAATTTAAACCAAAATTGATCCGAATAGAGGAATCAAACCCGACGAAATACTTAAATAGGTTCTAGATATATGTACCCAAAAACCGAACTAGAACCAAATCAAGAAGGAAATGTTTTTAGTTTTTATTTTTAATTTTTTTGAATATTTATATAAAAAATATTCTAACCGGAACTCAATATCTATAACGAACTGAACCATATTAAAAATACCCGAATAAGTTTAAAAAGAAAATACTGAATTTAAGGAACCGTACCCGACGAATTACTTGATATGGGTCATAAATCTATGTATTCGAACAACCGAACCTGAACAGAATCAATATCCAAATTTTAGTTTTTTAGAGCTTTTCTATTTTTTTTGTATATTCATATAAAAATATCAAAACCCAAATTCGAAATGTATACTGAACCGAACCATATCCAAAATTTAGAAATATCAGAACAACTCTTAAATAAACGAAAACAAAATACCGAAATAGAGGAACCAAAGCCGAAAAAATATCATAAATAAGTCTTAAATCTATGTATCCAAAAAATCGAATCGAAATGTGCACTAGAATCAAATCAAAAATTGAATTTATACCCAATATACTTTTGTTTTTATTTTTTTGAATTTTTTCCGTTAAATTATTTTAATTTTAAATTTTCATATAAAAGTTTGTAACGAAAATAAACCTTTCGAAAAATTGTTACGAACCATAAATTAACTTTATTTTAAAGTTTATAACATGTAACTTTTACATTAGTAAAACTTTGTATAATGGTAATTCAATATAACGTATTATTATGATTTATCTAAGTGTATTTTAATTGAAATAGAAAAGTTAATCTCATGCATAGCCAGTGGCTAGTAAACGGTTAATTGGTGACAAAAGAAAACATAGGGACAAGAATTATAGAATTGTGGTTCATGTTTCACACTACCCTAGTGAATTACAGAAACTATTCATAGTTGTAATTAGGCATAACAAGATGTGAGACTGTTACAGGTCACTTCACAAAATTCTTGACACATTTTTTTTATGATTTATTCCAACTTTCTATCTTAATCTTTGGAAAATATCTATCAAATTTGGTTCACTCATTGGCAAGATGTAATAAACCGATCGACTGGTTAAGCCTAAACCAAAATCCACATCTCAATTGAAAGAGAACTCATCTATCAAACATTATTGCTTTTAGGCATTCTTGATATTCAAGTAACACATTCTCCACAGTTATAATGTCCGTACCTTCAAAAGCTATCGTCTACGCACATCATGACTCTCCTGATTCTCTCACTAGGTTTGTATAATATACGTACATGGTGTTGGTATATAGAACGTAATAATATTCATTGTTTTTCATTTTCTCTTTTGGTAACGAGTGACGACAGAGTGGTGAATGTACCGTCGGTTGAAATGAGAGAAAACGATGTATGTGTTAAAATGATCGCAGCTCCGATCAATCCCTCTGACATCAATCAATCGAAGGTTCCTAGTTAGAGAATCTTTGAGCTTGATCATTTCACTTAGAGATACTGAGTTCAATGTTCTGAAAATGATGATTGTTTAGGTGTGTATCCGGTGAAGCCACCCGTACCGGTGGTTGGTGGTTATGAAGGTGTTGGAGAAGTTTATGCAGTTGGCTCTAAGGTCAATGATCTTTCTCCGGGTGATTGGGTTATTCCATATCCACTTTTCTTAGGTAAATTGTTAACTCTGTCTATCTTAGATGTTTCATGGATGTCTTGTTGGGTCGAGTTCTGATACCATGATAAACTATAAGCTTGTAACTTAAAACTGATTGACAATGAATGTAGTGGTCTTGGTCCATATATTATATATATTAAGTTAGGGTGAATCAACTCCGGATTTGGAATATTTTATCACAATCTAGATTTTAAAAACACAATCTAGATTCAAAGAAAGAATCTGAAACTTGGATGTCAAAACTGAAGATTGTCGTGTTACGTGAAACAACAAAAGATGTGCAACTTCAATAGTTTAATTGTTGGTTTTTCGTTTGAATTTGTGAAATATAATCGGAATCTATTTGGAGTAGGGACTTGGCAGACTTATGTTGTGAAGGAGGAGAATGTATGGCACAAAATCGACAAAACGTGTCCAATGGAGTATGCAGCGACGATCACAGTTAATCCATTGACTGCTCTTAGGATGCTTGAAGACTTTGTGGTCTTGAAATCTGGCATGGACTGTCTCTGCTGATACAGTTGCTTTTTGCTTGCTTGTTTCTTCTAATGAAGTAATCCTCTGAAGCAGGAGATTCTGTGGTGCAGAATGGCGCAACAAGTATCGTGGGTCAATGTGTCATCCAGTGAGCGAACTCCGTGGCATCAGGACCATCAATATCATTCGTGACTTAAATATATATTACGAATCTGAATTCTTGTTACGAACAATCAAAATAAGGTCTTGTGCTACTGATTTAGGGATGGTTTGGATGAAGTAAAAGAGCAGCTGAAAGCTCTAGGTGCAGATGAAGAGTTTACAGAGTCTCAACTGAATGTAAAGAACATGAAAAGTCTTTTGGTAAGATTTAAGTATAGCAGAATTTAACATATGTTTTGTTTCTCGTTTAGGGGAACTTACCTGAACCAGCTCTAGGGTTCAACTGTGTTGGTGGAAATGCTGCCTCTCTTGTGCTGAAATGTCTCAGGTGCACTAAATGTTTGGTAATTTGTTCTCTACTCCAATGTAGCTAATAGTTTCGCTTGGCTTTCTTGTGAGGTCTGTGGTTCAGTAATACGATTATACAATTAATACTTATATGATAAACAATTTGTTTACCGTAATTTCTTTTTGTCAAGGGACCAGACCATTGATGCTTGAGTTAATCTGATAGGAGTTTATAGTCAAGTTGTAGGGAGATGGATAAGAAACTTAAAAAATTCACATATTCGATATTTTGCTATACAAAACTAAAATATATTTTCCTAGTCATTCTTACATAGATATAAGTACATATTTTTGGAGATTTTATCATCCTATAAAAATAATGCAGACCCAAAAAAAAAGCTTAATTTGTTCAACATAAACTTTAACACAATCAATAATTTTACAATAAATAATTTCAAAATATATTTTTATTTTATATAAAATTATTTCAGGTAATTCGACCAAAAAGAAGATCATATTAAACTGAGGGATATTAAACTACAAAAACTCTACCTGACCAAAAAAAAGCCACAAAAAGACTAGGGCACGAATAATCTATAGTATAAAAAAGCCTAACAACCTGCTGAGAATCTCATAGCAACCAAAAATGAATAAATAAAATTGAAAGAGAGAGCTTCCCTTTTTGTCTATCTTGTTGTCAAGTTACAATTGATTTCTCAGAATTGCGTCTCTTGCGGCCTGAGAGCCGCGAATACCGTACGGAATCCCTAAATCCGTTTGGAATTCACTGATTAACTCGTTTGTAATTTCGCTCTTAAATCGGTGCGAATCTTTACCTAAATTCTCAAAATTGATTTCGTGGGTGTTAGATTCTCAAACCCGCCTTGCATTTTGATATAAGCTTTATCATCATATCTTATACTGAAAAATTGTTCCTTTCTCTGATCTTAAGCCTATGACTCGAATTCCTTGAAAAAGGCTTCCTTTACATGCTGCACTTCGTCCCCATTGTATCTTCCTAATGGTTCTATATTATTTGCAGGTCTACTACTTTTGAAGTGGCTTTTTGATTTTTGATTTGTCAAATAAGGAATAAAGAGGTACTATGGAATCTAGAAGTAATGTCTCTGAGGATAAATGTTTGTCGAGTAAAGGTGAATATACTACTCTTTATTTTAAATTGGTAGAATTATGTTCAATCAGAGATTCTCAGTCAGTAACTTTTTTCCTTGGTTTATATATATCAGCGATTCGAAAGAAGGTGAAGAACTCTGAGACCATAGCATTAAAGAGATATAAGATAGATACTTGTATCATACAGGACCTTGATAAGGTATTAGATGATGTCTACTGTGCTTTTCGACCAGTTTCTGCTGAGTATGTTACTAGGAAGGAGTTGGTCAATAACCTCAATGCTATGGCATTAGAAATTTTTGGTAATAAAAGTTTTACTTGTAGTTCCTTTATGTTATTAAGTTCGACCTATATCGAAAGTCAACCGAGGTTGTGTTTATAAGGTACTTCAGAAGAGAGGAGCCCGGTTCTTGAGGCGTATGGTTCTTTCGTGATGGATATGTTTTCTCCGAAGAGTGATTTGGATGTATCCATTAACTTCGGTAACGAAACATCTGAACTTTCTCGTCATAAGAAGCTTCAAATCCTTGAAAGATTTGCAGACAAGCTTGGCTTTCTGGAGAGTAAGTTTGATTAATTAATGTTCTATTGCTGCTGTTCTGATTCCATAATTGGAATTAAATAGATATAACTGAGATTTTCGTTTCATTGGAAGTTGTTCAGGAGTATGCTAACTTCCCGTTATTGTTTTTCATATATCTCAAAAACTCCGATGAATATCCACATGGAAATCATCATTTG
This sequence comes from Lepidium sativum, assembly GCA_023374145.1. NCBI lineage: Eukaryota > Viridiplantae > Streptophyta > Magnoliopsida > Brassicales > Brassicaceae > Lepidium > Lepidium sativum. Next base: position 7,770 of record JAKUCM010006459.1, read on the forward strand.
AAACTATAGTTACAATTGAATATAACAATCTTTTTTCCTAAACATCTATTGTAGGCGCAGGGCATGTTAGGAATGTTAATTTAATCTACACTGCTAGGGTGCCAATTGTCAAATTCATTGATCAAGGGACTGATATTGAATGTGATTTGTCAGTCGATAACAAAGACGGGATTTTGAATTCACAGATTATACGCATTATATCTCAAATTGATGATAGGTTTCAAAAGCTTTGTGTGTTGGTAAGATTTTAAGTTCTACTCTAAATGACTTTTGTTTATCCTTTTAGCACTAGTGACTTGTGTATTTCAACAGAATTTTAGGTTTTCTTGTTCGCAAGTTAGAACTACAAAAAGTTCTTCAATGACTAGTATTGTTTAGCTTATAAGATTTCTTATGAGTTACATTTGGTTAGTTGCTATAATTTCTCTCAAGTCTCTTCAGTTCTTTATAATTTTCTACTCAACAAAAGTATTTCCCAGTGCTTACTAAATTGTCAGAACAGTTTTCTCTTTACTATTAAAGTGGGATCTGTGAGGTTGCAGCACGGAACCCTCCCAGATCTTATTGAATTAAATGTATGGCTAACCATAGTTTTCATTTTGATGAAGTATTTAAAATTCAAAACAAACATGAAGTTTTGTTTTTTGGTTAGTAGGCTATAGATATGTGTATATGTGGTCAATATACTTACTAATATGATTATTCACAAATGTCAGGTTAAGCAATGGGCACAAGCACATGATGTTAACAGTGCTCTACACCGGACCCTGAATTCTGTATCTTTAGCGTCACTAGTCGCTTTTCATTTGCAGGCATGAAATTAGTCACTCTTGTTGGATGTGCCCCTGAACCCATGTACAATTTATATCCCAGTTACATTTTCAAGGATAGTGGATCATTTTAGGTAGAATTTTGACTTGTGGTATGCCATGTAGCTACTTCGTGTGGCTATTTAATGGGAGTTATTTTTCTATTTTCATTCTCATGTGTTTAATTCTCTTATACTTGTTGGATATATTTAGTCTCTTAAAGCAAACTGGATAGAGGTGTTAGGTTTTCTTTTCATCATTTTAAGTTGCATGTGACTACCTGATCACATATTTTTCAGGCATATTAGGTACTTTGAGTGTTGGATGACTAAATGCCAGAGAAAGTCTAATTTGTTTATCTTTTATCTTTTGTGCAGACTCAAAGTCCTCCCATTTTGCCTCCTTTCTCTTTTCTATTTAAAGGTAAGAGTGACAGATAACTTTTCTTTAATTAGGCGATCATTTGTTTTCTGGCAGATTCAACATCAACAAAGTCTCTTTGATTTTGTTTTATTTGAAAGTTTGATAGTAGCAGAACCCTTTGACGATTAACAGTTTGTATACTTTTCTCTTCTTGATTTTACTTATGTGGTTTTTTTGTTATGACATTAAATGGTCGTCATCTTTCTTTAGATGGAATTGATCCTCCTAATGTCAAGAAAAGAACGCAAAAGTTCTTAAACTGGGGACAGCGTAACCAGGAATCGCTGGGTAGACTGTTTGCAACATTTTTCATTAAGGTGTTATATATATTACATTTAAACCCAAACATCAATTATAAACAAAAGTCTGCAGTGCTTGCTTTTACTGTTTTTCTTATAACGAGTAAGCTTTTCTGTACTGCAGTTGCAATCTGTTGAATTCCTTTGGAGGAAAGGGCTCTGCGTCAGTGTGCTCAATGGTCTCTGGATATCTAAAAAGTGGCGTAAAGCTGTTGTTGGGTCAATTAGTGTAAAATTCTTCTTACAAACTCTATTCAGCATTATTACATTTACATAATTACTTTTTCACTTATAACTTCAGTTCTTTTGGTGTGTTATACAGGTTGAGGACTTTGTAGACGTGTCTCAAAATCTTTCAAGGCGGGTTAATGACGAAGGAGCCAAAAAGATATACAGCTCCATAAACAATACCGCCGAAGACATCTTTGACTTTCTCAACGGCAAGGTCACTGGAACACATCTCAGTCACAAATTATTTGGCCAACAAACTACTGTGATGTCTCCTTATGTGCCGTCATTCAGTGGCAAGATTGCTGGAATACAACATAAGTTGTTTGGCCAACAAGCTGCTGTGGAGTCTCCTCCTGTCCGGTTGCTCAGTGGCAAGATTATTGGAACACATCTAGATCATAGGGTGTTTGGCCAACAAGCTCTTGTGGAACCTCCTCCTGTGCCTTTTCTCAATGGAAAGCTCGCTGGCAGGTTGTTTGGCCAACAAACTGTTCTGGAGCCTCCTATTGTGCCGTCATCCACTGTTTACCTACAACCACCTCATAACAGCTACTTGAACGAGCACAGTGGTCCCCCTATAGAAAATCACAACAAAAGAGCCTTTTTGGAAAATAGCTACAGAGCTTTAGAAAGAACGGGTCATGGGAGAGAGAAAGAGAGATATGAAGACCTCGGAAGAAAACGGAGGAGGTATGTCGAGAATTGCTATGCTTATGAAGAGTCCCTCAGATGATCCTTATAGACAAGTCCCATTGACTGTTGGAGCAAATGGTCATTTAGTTCTTAACCGTGGGCCTGATGGGTAGGTTTGAGGGTAAAGAACCAATGAGACATTTGGTCTTCAAAACTTCCCAAACCTTAATATGGTAGACCGTTTTACTAGTATCAGCAAAGTTTAAAATGATCACCACCCATTTTTGAAAGATGAATATAGAATAGCAGCATTTTGTATACTTGGTCGGAATCTATAAGGTTTTTGGTTACTTCAGCTCAATTCTAGAGAAGTCGGACTGATGCAACCACAGTTTTTGTTCATGTGAAAGCTGTCATTGAATGTTTCTATTGTCACAGGTCCTTTTTACAACTTTTTATTGAAAGTATCTTAAACGGTTTATCACCAAAATATGACTTCTCGACACAGTAATGTAATCAGCATCACCAACATAACAACAAATATGTTAAAAGTTGAACAAAATCTCAAATCGTGGAGAAACCATTGATTCAGATGTAACAATAGCTTCTCACTCATTAATGTGTAGTAATGTCTGTTTATTTGGTTATTGCACCATTTCTTCGGCCTCGCCGTAAAAATAAAGCCAGAACCGGCTAGAAAAATTGAGAGTGGCATAGCTCATAGTAAGCTTTGTTTGGCGGTCTCTCTTGTCAAGATGAAATCAACTGCTTCCTCGACAGTGTCAACTACCTGAAGAAGTTCAAACAGTTTTATATGAACATAAACCTGCGTGAATAATAGTAAGCTTTGAAAGGCTAAGTGATGATGTTGTTTACCAGATCAGCAGGAAACTCAGCATGATTATATTTCCCTTTAAAGACTCCAGTTCTTGTCAAGATTGAGAACCAAGGCGTCCCAGCCTGTCAGACGTTACTTTTACCAAATTACCAATTGTTTTAAGACCTAAGATTAAGATTGTAGCAGGGTTTTGTGGCGATAAAAACCAAATTTAGTTTGAGAAAAAGAGCACAAAACCTGTCGTGCGCCTCTGATGTCGATTTTAGGGTTATCTCCAATCATATACAGTGTCCTGAAGCAGTGACTGCCTTGGTTTGAATGGGAACGAGTCGATGTAACGATTTCTTTCAGAACATCTTCTGCGTTCTTGAACACGAACGGATATGGTTTCCCAAAAGATGTGTACTCGAGAGGGTTTGCATGAATTCTGCATGTAAATAATACGAAGTCAATCATGCAATGCCTTTCTAGACCATTCTAATGTTATCTGAAAGATGTTCAGTGTCATATCGATGATGTATGCTTAACTTGGGCTATTACCTGTTGAAGATAGATTCCAAGGCGATTCTAAAAGCTCCCATGCCAAGACGTTCAGTAGGAAACGCAGTCTGCCTTTAGTTCACAATGCTTCAGAATCCCATATAGTAAACCAAAAGAAAGGAGATATAACAATGGATTCACCAGAACCTGGTAGTCTAAATCGTCATTGGCAAAGTACAAATGAGGTTGAGGTCCAATTTCTTTCCCAGGAAGTCCTCCAGTTCGTAAAATATCACAAAGAACCTGATCGACAACTTAATTAGTATTCACTGAGTAAAAATAAAAAAATTGAAAGTTGTTGTATGTTGTAGTTTGCTTCTTCGTGGAGCCTGTGTATAAAAACACATAGGAAACTGTTTTTCTGTAATTATTAGGCAATGTGTGTTACAAAGCTTTGTTCGCAACAAACACAATGAAGATCTGTATCATATAATAGTTTTGAATATATACAGATGTGAAGCTGGAATTTAACGAAAAGTCATGTAAAGTTGATCAACAAAAAGGAATTCCAACCTGAATGTCTCTGCTCCAATCAACCGGATCACTAACTATAAATGCTGCCTGAACTCTTTGGGATAGAATATTTTCTCTTGATCTAGGCTCCTTGCTACCATGCTGCCCAGTCATGAATCTCTTATATGGCTCCAAAGGATCAATGTTTTCAAAGCAAGAGGCATATTCATCCATTGAAAGGACATTTCTGAAAATCCAAGCGCATGTATAATCATCACAATAGAAGTTTAAAGCACAAACAAATGAAAGTCAGAAAATTAAGAAAGACCCCTGTACTTGAAACCATAATTAGACATAACTGCAGCAGGTTCCCCTTTTCCAGATGCAACAACAAGCTCATTTCCAAACCTGATCCAAAGAAACCCCTACTCAACATTCTGAAAAACCCAAGGAATAATAATCATACAATCAAAGGCTATTGGTGCATCCTCATTTGTCTTATACGATTATTTGTGAAGTTCTGTGCCTTATGTGATTTAATTCTTCACATTGCAACCCCTACAAGCCTTGATATTTCAACTGATGAACAACGTGTCTATTTATACTTAAATGTAAGTTGTAATATGGTTTCATCTATGTAACTTACCTATTTACTAGTTTCCGGAAAGGTGAATGTCCTTGTACCACCTGCAACATGATCATGTCGATGAGAGTGCATCAAAAGTGTTAAAGTTAGTGAAACAAACTTGGTGATTACTGTAACATCTAGAGAAAGAAAATGGAAAGGAAGTTAAAAGGTCTCTCAACCTGCAACGGAGAAACATCAACACCTAATAAATGACTCATCTCAGAGGCCCGTTTAGATTCAGGCAGACCACCTCCTGTTATAAACAATAGAATCACTAAATGAGAATAAAAAACTGACGAAAAGTGTGATTTAAGCTATATTTTACTCCTTTGACCCATTTTGAGACTTATAACATTACAACAAAGGCTTACCATTAGTCAAAAACACAAAAGGTATCTTCAAAGCACCTGCAAAAGAACCTCAAGCTCATCAAAAGCAGGGTACAACTATACACAAAACTAGACACTAGATTCATAAAATGTATAACAGATAACATCAGTAGTTGGCCTAGGGTCAATTTATAGCATAAATTGTTCACAATCTAAAATTACGGAATCAGAGATTCATATGTACCAGATATTTAGCAGTCAATTAAATATGCCTCTTTCAAAGCAAAAATACCAGCTTCAATGATTCAATGAGGAAAGGGAGCTCCTAAAAGGAATAAACCGAAAACAAAGTGCATACCGGAATCATCGTAGAGTCTCCGGAGCGCGCCAGGAGAGCCACCTACGGGGGAGGAACCAAGAAGAATAACGCCATCGATATCAAATGCAATGCCAAAAGAAGAGCTGTGTTTTTTGTTGTTTTTCAGAATCAGACGTAGAGAGGCAAAATTGAGCAAACGAAGAAACGCAGCAGCTGGAGAGGAGTACTCACCGATTAGATTCCGGTGAGAGGTTACAGAAGAAACGAGACGGTGATCGGAGACTAAAATCTCGCCGCCGCAGCGATTTTCTCGGTAAGATGCGAAGATGATTCATTTTTACTTTAAGCAAATGTAGAAGCCGATGAAGAGTGAATAACACATTTATTCATAAAATTTTATATCTTTTACGACTTCGACCACAAATAATAGTAGTTACAATTTCACCCAATAATCAAAATCACGTATATAATAGTAGATGTGTAAAAAGACAATCCGATGTTTTTATTACAAATATTTAAAACAAAAACAACCCGGAAATCAGCATACAAGAAGATCTATTTAGTATATACCATAGAAATTTGACAATCCACATCATGTTGTCATGAGATTGGGGTTGTTTTGGATCCATGTCGAAGAAATCGAGGTTACCCAATTGAGGAAATTGCGAGCTATGATTATTTTGATTCCGCATCTTTTGGGGTGTAAGAATTTGAGAATAAAATATTAAGAGTTCATGACACAAAGAGTGAGAAGAAGAATAAGGTGAAAGAAGATTTCTATTGATTAAAACAATCATACATTTTTCAATACAATTTGGTGTTTATATATAACACATAAGAGGAAAGAGAAGGAAGTATAAAATGTAGCCATTTGTGATGCAAAGAGGAGAGAGAGACGTGGTCCCAGGGGAAAAGTGATCTGGTGGTTCCACTCGAGGCTCCTCTTCTCCCAACGACTTCATGACCTCACCAAGGACCCACATTGGTCAAAGACAAGGTCTATGGTCCCCACGAGTCTCAGGAGTCCCTTTCGTTCCTCGAGTCCCGAGAAAATATCTTCTCCGGGACTTGTGGGGGAGAATCGCCCTGATCGTGTCAAGGGGCGGGGCTCCCGCGCCCCATTGATTTTCTCGGGCATCTTGTGTGCCACATTCCGTGTCCTCTCGGATCCACACATGGTGCCGCAGCCCGTGATGCCTTGCGCCCCGATACCGAGCTACCTCGAGAACACTTGCGTCCCGATGACCTGCGCCTCATGTTTTCTTACATCACACGCTATCCATTTTTCCTTCTTTATTTTATTTGGTCAATACTCCCCCTCAAGCTTAACCATAATGTTATAGAGGTCAAACTTGGACTTTTCATAAATCCCACCTCATTAAAAACCTTAGAGAGAAAACCACTTGGGACAAAACTCTTCTAAGGGAAAAAGAGTGTGTGATTTACAAGAGAGGTGACCTTTGATCAATCTTGGGGAATGTTCACAAGTTCTAGTTTGGGATAAATGTGATCACAAACTTTTAAACTTGCGGCTTTGGTGAAAATATCCGCCAATTGGTCTTCACTCTTTGTGTAGCATGAGAGAGTTATTCCTTCTTCAATTTTCTCCCGGACCTTGTGGTAATCTATCTCAATGTGTTTTGTCCTCTCATAAAACACGGAGTTGGATGCAATATGGATTGCGGCTTGGTTGTCACAATGCATAGTGATTGGTTTTGATGATTTAATGCTAAGATCCTTGAGTAGTGCCTTTAACCATGTGAGCTCACTTGTTAGTTTCTTCATAGCTCGGTATTCGGCCTCAGCACTAGAGCATGACACTACCTTTTGTTTCTTAGTCTTCCATGTCAGCAAATTACCTCCAATGAAAGTACAAGTACAATACCCCGTTGTTGATTTTTGATCATTCCGGTCACCGACCCAATCCGCATCACAATAACCAACAATTTTGGTGATGTTGTTCTTTCCCATCCAAATGCCGCGATTTTAACTTCCTCGTAAATAACGAAGGATTCTTTCCATCATACTCCAATGATGTATTGTGGGATTTTGTATATGTTGAATCACTTGATTCACCGCATAACATATGTCCGGTTTTGTGATTGTCAAATAAATGAGTTTTCCCACAAGTCGTCTCTATTGAGGTGCATCCTTATAAAGTTCATCATTTTGCTCCCCTTTTCGACTGACCTTGTAGCCATCTTCAAGAGGTGTGTTGGCAGCTCTAGACCCTAAATTTTCTGTTTCATCAAGAAGATCAAGAGTGTACTTCCGTTGAGAAAGAAATAGGCCCTCCGAAGAGCGGCATACTTTGATCCTTAGGAAGATCTTTAGTTCCCCAAGATCTTTAATATCAAACACACTTTTAAGATATTTTTTGGTTGAGGAAATACCGTCCTTGTCATTGCCGGTAATGATCAAGTCATCCACATAGATAAGAACTACAATCATACCATTCAAGCAATTGGATGTAAAGAGTGTATGGTCCGATTACGATTTATGGAAGCCACGATCTCGAAGAGTGACTTAATTTATGGTATCAAGCCCGATGAGATTGCTTAAACCCACATATGGCTTTCCAGAGACGTAATACCCGCCCGGGGCTCACAATCCCTTCAAGACTGGGAGGTGGATGCATGTACACTTCATCCTCAAGTTCTACTTGCAAGAATGCATTCTTGACATTCATTTGACATAGTTCTCAATCTAAATTTATATCCAAGGAAAGAACCACTCGTACCGTGTGAAGTTTTGCAACAGGTGTAAAAGTATCAGTGTAGTCTTGTCTGTATGTTTCCCTTGCAACCAATCAACATTTGTAGCGTTCAATACTCCCATTACTCTTGTAATTGATAGTGAAAATCCATTGGGAGGTGACAGCCTTTTTCCACGGTGGTAATTCCGCTTCATCCCAAATGTGTTTTTTTTCATCGCATTGCATTCATCCATGATTGCATCTTTCCATTCCTTGTGGTTTTTAGCCTCCTCATAACTTTTCGGAATCTGTCCAAATTCAACTTTGCCAAGAAACACCTTCTGATTATGAGGGACAAGGTCAAAAGAACAAACTTTTTGAGTTGAATGTGCCATGGCTTGGTTGTTGTAGCAAAAACGTGTTTTGATCCAATTAGAGTAATCCTTCCTCGGACGTGTGCTTCTTCTTAGAGGGTTTGTCTCATTCTCACGTGGGCTTGGCTCCTCTGGTACCTCCGGGGAAGTTGTAGGATTATCTTGTTGAGATTCATCATCTTCCTTGGCGAGTGTATTAGATGGTTCATTTGTCCGATTTTCTTCCCGAGGTTGAATCATGTTTGTGGGATTGAATTCAATTCCACCTATGTGTCGAAGAAGTGTGCGGAGACTCTCATTCAGATCTTGTGTCGTGTTGGTGAGGTTTTTAAATTCATCACAATTGGAATTGTCAAAATAGGCCTTGTCTTCCAAAAAAAATTTCACATCCCGGGAGATATACAATCGTTGATTTGTTGGGTCAAAGCACTTGTATCCCTTTTGTGTTGTTGAGTATCCAAGGAATATACACTTTGTGCTCTTGGCATCAAGTTTATGACATTGTTCTCTTGGAATCAAAACAAAACACACACATCCAAACACTCTCAAATGTTCAATGAAGGGCTTTGAGCCATTAAGTACCTCATATGGTGACACATCTTGTAAGATCTTGGTAGGTAGTCGGTTAATGAGGTAGCACACCATCACAACAACATCTCCCCAATATCTCTTAGGTACCTTTATATGGTACATCATGGCCCTTGCGGTTTTCATGAAATGTCGATTCTTTCTTTCCGCCACACCATTTTGTTGTGGAGTGTATGGGCAACTTGTTTGGTGAATTATTCCGCATTTGTTCAAGTGATCTTTAAACTTGGTGCTTGTATATTCACCACCATTTTCCGATCTTAGTACCTTTATTTTGTAATTAAATTGGTTAGATACATAGTTTTGAAAATTGATGAAGGCATAAAAAACTCGGTCCTTAGGGGCCATTAAGGTAACACAAGTATATTTTGATTTTTCATCAATGAAAGTTACAAAATATTTAAGGTTGTCTCTAGAGGAGCAAGGTGATGTCCAAACATCCGAGTGAATTAAATCAAAACAATTAACATAAAGAGTACTAGATTTCAGAATAATAGACTTGCAATGTTTTCCTAAGATACAAGCCTCACAAGAACTATGATCAAAAGAGTTTTTAGGCAAAATTTAAACTTAAAGATCTAGAGTGGGGATGACCCAATCTAGCATACCAAACCGAATTAAAACATAAACCAACATTAGAGTCTAAATTTCTAACGGAAACATAGTGTAAAGCATTTGGAACCGATTTTTCTTCTAGGACATATAATCCATCTTTGGTCTTTCCTCCTACAAGTGTTTTTACACTCTCAATATCCTGAAATTGTACATGGTTAGGACCAAATATGGCATAGCAATTTAAGTCGTATGTGGTTTTCTTAACCGAAAGAAGATTATAGGTGAATTTAGGCATGTAAAAGGCTTTTGTACTCTTATTAAAAAGTTCCAACTCATTCCTTTGATTGGTACTTTCTCACCACTAGCTACAATAACATTTCCTATGGTTGGTTTTACATTCTTAATTAACTTAGGATTACTTATCATGTGATGAGATGCATCGAAATCAATTATTAAGAAATTTGAGGGAGTTTGAGAAAAATTAGAGATACCAGAATCCTTTAGGTTGGCAATGGATTTGATGATTTCATCAAGGTCCGACCTCCTCACAATTGATCTGTGAGACTTAGCACTCATTGTCGTTGCTCCTCCTAGTTTAGATGTTTCCACCGGTTTCTCCTTCAATCTTTCTTGAGCCATATTTGCCTTTTGCTTTGAGCCAATGCTTCTTGTTTAATTGTTTTACATGTTTCATTTTTATAAAAACATTTAAAAGTTAAATTTTATTTCAAAAGAAGTATTTTTTTATATTTTAATGCAATATCTTTGATCAAATCCCTACTTTTCATTCCTAGTTTCTAATGTATATTTTTTTTTGTGTAAAGAAACTTTAAATAATGCTTAAACTGAAATATAGAAGTATAATAGTAATATAATTTAGAGACTTAGACCAGCTCTATCCATAGTCTCTTAACCAAATTCTTAAACTTAAAATAATATAAAGTGATCTATGATAATTAAAATAATAATATTTTTAAGAAACAAAATGAAGATGGTTTCTTTGTTAAGAAACTTTTATCAAATTTAAAAACCCCTCTTTGACACATGGAAGAATGTAATTGGATATCAATTTTTAACATTAAAATAATAACTAAAATTTTAAAATTTTAAATTTAAGAAACTCAACTAGCTTTTTCACCAATGGACATGCTCTTAGTGAATAGCATAGGTGTCTCCTCACAAAGAGGGTTGGAGTGATCTGACCTAGATGATTATATTTTTTTTATTTCTTTTAGTTTTGGGCATAAAAAATGCAATTAGAAAACTGAACCGAACCAAACCAAATATAAATACTTGGTTTGATTTTTGTTCATGTCAAATAACCAAACGGTTTTTGAATTTTAATAACATTATATTTTGGTCCGGTCAAAAACCGAGAACCTAAAATAACCACATAAAAACTAAATCAAACATATACTCATTAACTAACAATACCTAAGTAATCGTATATGATATTTTTGTTTACAAGTAACTAGTGTAAACCAAATCAAATCGATTGGTTACTTTTGATTATATTTTAAAATTTTTGGTTATATGTGATCACGTTTTCTTAAGTGTTTGGTTATATTTGATTAGTATAATCATTCAGAACCGAATTGATTGATGACAAAAATTATTTCAGGTATAATTTGGTTTATATTTTAGTTATTCATTTGAAATCAAACTGAAAACTACCAAATCAAACTAAATCTAGTTGGTACGTATGTGGTTTTCTTATTTTCAAAACTGGAAATTTTAAAACCAAAATAATTGACCCGAACGAAATGCCAAGGTTCAAATTTTTTGAAATTAACCGATTTCCTCATAGTCACCGATTTTTTTGGTCATCTGTTGAATAGTTTTTATTTGTAAAGAAATATAATATATTTAATTATCACAAATAACCGACAAATTCTTTTTCAGAAAATAATTGACCGCATTTCTCACATTTTATTGTCTGTTTGCGTTCATTGTAAGAGACTGATTCTTGCGTATGATTGCTTTTGATCTGAAATTTTTATAAATATAAGCTTAATACTCTGTTGAATGGGTTTGGAAGTATCATTTTGTAATGTAGTTTCGTATGTGAAGTTATTAACAGACTAAAATATACTCTCTTTGTTTTTTATAGTTGATATTTTAGTTATTTCATATATATTAAAAAACATTAAGTATTTTATTTTTTCTAATCAGTTTTCAAGTATATGTTCGGGATCCATGTGGTTCTATCGGAGTCTATTACCACTACACGCGGAGGTGGAAGCAGTGTTCGGGGTAATAAAGGTTATTGTGGAGTCCTAAATCCAAGAGGTGGAGTTTTCGACAGACTGCGAGACGGTCTTTTCTATCATGCAGCACTCAGAGGAGTGACCAGCTTTCATTCCGTATCAGGAGGAGTTCCAAAGGCTCAGGTTTCGGTTTTTGACCTGCTCATTATCGGTTATCCCAAGATGCCTGAACCACAAAGCTGATGCACTGGCCAAGTTAGGTAGAGTGACGGGTTCTGTAATTCAGTAGTGGCTAGTTTTTATCTATCGCTGACAAAAAAAAAAAATCAATTTTCAAGTTTCAATTTAATCTAACAAATTATAAATTAATATGCAGAATTTAAACAGTCAAAAACACTAAAAATATATGATTTTTTTTATAAAAATCTTAAAACATTAACTAAAATAAAATAATTTTTTTTCTAAAATATCAACTAAACAAAAACAAAGGAGTACTCGTTAAGAATTGCAAACATATGAAAACAGGTGAATGTAGACACTATTGATTCAAGACAAAGACAATTAAGAACGTGTTGTGCCTTAGATTGTAACATTTAACTGAGATCTTGCTTCTGAGCATTATCATTGAGGTTTCTGTATCTGTAAAACCAAGAGTAAACAAGGAAATAAGCAAAATTTAAGACTCCTCCAATGACTAAAAGCCAGTAAACGTTGTCAACTCTCCCATGGTTAATGTCATCTGGTAACCACTTGGTAGTCCTCTGGATAAGATCGGTAAGAGCTGTGCTCAGATAGAAAGAGATTCCAACCACTAGTGAAGTCAAGGAAGTAGCGGTGTTCCTCAATGACTCAGGAAATTCTCCATAGAATAATTCAATATTCGCCGGAAATTGGAAGGCTTCACCTATTCCTACTATAATAAGAGGAGGAAACAGCCATAGAACTGACATGAGATGACCATTTTCAACTGTTTTTAGCCTCTTTGCTTCTACAAACGCTGAGACTGCCATGCTTAGGATGGTTAGAACATGGCCTATACCGACTTTTTGAAGCGGTGTTAATGGTTTATGGGCTAGCTTCTGGTACATGGGATAAACAAGCCAGTTGTTCATCACGATAACGATGCATGCAGAGATGAGTATTATGACTTGGAGAGATCCGGCTGGGATTTCAAAGTGAGGGCCAAGCCCACAGTCAGTGACTAAAGCTTGGAGTACCGTCAGGCTTGTTTGCATGACCATGGGAGTACTAACTAATATGATGGATAACCAGAGAGGAAGAACTCGGAGAATGGCTTTGAAATCTTCTACTTCCTGCACTGAGCATAGCCTCCAAATGTTATCAACTGACTCGTCTTTTTGATTTAAGTAGTACTCTTCGGTATTTAATGCTGCACGGTTCAGGAACCTGCACATGGTAAACTCTTTCAGTTTCAGTTTTCATGAATCTTTAAATCAAACTTTCATTGCAAGCTTTTAATCTGCACCTGAAGCTTTTTGAGGGCATTGCAACAGAATACTCTGTCTCTTTTCGGAGCCCACGGTGATAGTCTTCTTCTCTGGATGAAATCACAGCTTTCCTTTTCGCTGTAGCAGCGACTACAACGCGAATGAGACTCGTGAAGGGACTTTCCATGGTTTTTTCATGCTTATAGAATCTTTTCCCGGAGAAGAAAACAATGAAACTGATCAAATTAGCAGCAGCACAGAGACCGAACCCGAGTTTCCAGCTAGCATTGTCCTGTGTATATACAATTGCCGTTGCACCAGTAATAGCTCCAGCATATAGTGTGAGAAAGTACCAGTTGAAGAACCTTCCTTGGTCTTTAGGTTTCTCATATTGGTTTGCACCAGCAGATGCAATGGTGAACCGTGTCCCACCAGCTCCAGTTGTCACTAGAGCTAAAGCTGCATACAAAATCCCAAGCTGGAGTTTTGATGGGGACTGGCATAGGATTGAGCCTGTTTCACACGGTGGAGGTCTAAAAGAGTCCAAAGATGCAATAATAGTCAAGAGAGAGATTCCCTAAAAAATGTGAAAACTGGTAAGCTTTGTATATCAGAACAAAGAAGATAATCAATGAGTATTGGACTTACAATCAAAGATATGAAAGCAGAGGCCGAGACTATGGGAATGTTTCCGAAGAAAGAATCAGCTAGAATGGCTGCAACAACAGGAAACATACTCAAACATCCATTGGCAATGTTTGAAATCTGAGCAGCTGCAATGCTCTTGATGTTGAATTCCTTGATTAAGAAGACGATTAAGTTCATATTCCATCCAAAGGAAGTTATGGACAGGCCTAACAATGTAACTGCGCCACATAAAACCAAGCAATCATCAACATTTGTCTCTGATTTGGCTTCCAGAAGATAAGACAACAAAAGGAACACAAACCTATCATGAACGGAAATGTATTCCATCCACCACGCTTTCTGCTTGTATCGCCGGAGCTCTGAGCTTCTGTGTCACCAGAGACTGAACCAGCCATGGCAAAGAGCAGAGGATGCAAGAGAGTTACTTTGTGTCGTGAGTAATTATGCAGTCAGATACACAGCTTTGAACACTATATATAAGCATGTATATAATAATAATGTTGTGTAATGATTTTTCAGTGATCTTGTTTGGTCAATATACCTCACCTAATTTAGACAACTCATTATATATTGTCTTTTTCCAAAATTAAGTTTGAAAATGTGAAAGTTAAGTAACTAAAACGGAAAAAATCTTTAAAATACCTAAATCCTATTATTTTTACCCAACAAACTACACCAACCATTTATGTTATTGTAACATAAAAACATCAATTATTATGATTTAATACGCGACATTTTAAAATTTTACTTTTTTCTATAATCGACTGTAACATAGTTAAAATTTAGAGGTTGTTTACTTTAACCCAAACATTTTAGAAAAATAATTTAAATTTATGAATTTTCAGTTAAATTATATTTATAAACATGTGTTTAATCATAGTTAACACTTTTTAAAGTTTAATGACATCAAGTTCGATCATAAAATAAATGTAAAATTTTGAAATATTGTATATTAAACAAGTTATCTTAATAGTTGATGTAGTTTTATTTATCACAAAAGATTGGTATTGTTTTTAGGTAAGAATAATAGATTTGAAATATTTTAAAGGTTTTTCCCTAACTAAAAGTTATTTAATCGGATCTTCAACTTTGCATAGTATCCACATATCATAAGTAGTAGTATAGAGTGAATTTAGCCAAGTATCACTACAGAAAACATGATATAATATCAGTAGTATTATATCATCTAAATAAATAATATTATATAGAATTATTTATTAACAAATGATACATTATATATTATTTAACATCATTCATAACAAATGACATTATTATTGCACTTTTTACAATCGCACGGAACATCACTTATAGTATAATAAAAATAGTTGCATCAATTGTTTATATTGACACTAACTATTTGACTCACCACTTTCAGAATCATTTTTATAAGTGATGTGAATAGGGGTTGATCAATTAAAATTTGAGAAATTAGAGTAACTATCATAAAAAGTTTTCAAAATTAAGTGATAGGCTTAAGCTAAAATCATAAATGGCGGTTCAAAATTTTATGACTATTTTGCCCTTATCTCTCTCGTCCTCTCTCTTTTCATGTTAGTTTCTCTTTCTCATTTTCTCTTTTTTTAATCTCATATTTCTTTCGTAGACAAAATGAACAAAAGCCAAAGGAGAAAAAGAAACCAAAGTTTCGTTCGTCAGCTTTTGATCTTAGTCTCTTATTCATTTCGTTCGTCACCTCTTGTTGTTAGTCTCTTCTTCGTTTTTTCGTGATGAGTTTGCTACTAGAGTAACTATCAAAAAAAGTTTTCAAAATTAGGTGATAGGCTTAAGCTAAAATCATAGGAGCATGCACAATGGAGAAACCCTCAAGGGGTTCTTAAAAAAAAAAAAGTTATAAAAGCGAAACCAATACGGGTTCGCCACGTGGCGAACCCGTCTTTTAAATAGGCAACTCAAGAGACGGGTTCGCCACGTGGTGAACCCGTATTGGCTCCGCTTTAATTTTTTTTTTTTTTTCTGTAAAATGTTCTTTGACAGTAATTGCAGGAGAAAAGCTTCTGCTCAGTGGAACTTGACCCGTTATAATAACTCGAAGTGACTACATTTGTGTCTAAGCAGTGGATGAGATTAAGTTCTTGATTAAGCTTTGGTTGATTAGAATCATATCCTGCCATCATGAGGTCAAGCCTTGTAGCTTCCTCTCCTGTTTTTAGGTCATGATCAACTTCTTCTTGAGCCGCTTCTGCGTCTGTGTTGTAATGTTCTAGGCTCAGGTTTAGAGAATATGAAAATGGAAGAGTAGTGGTTGCAGAAACTATACATGAGGAATCAGATGGTCTTGGCTTTCCGCTGGAAGAATCCATGAGGGACAAAGAGGTTATATAAATTCCTGGTGATGGTTTTGTTCCCTGCAGTTGTCTCTTTCTCTCTTACCTTCTGTCAAGAAAAAAGAAAGCATAAAAATCTAAAATTTTCTTTTCTCAGAAGTGGGAGCAGAAGTTAATGCTATATAAGGAAAGCTTTTGAATTTTGTATTAAGTAGAGAAAAGTAGCAAGAAGATGAGAGAGGGAGAAAAAGATGGGTAGGTCAATTTTGCTGACACAACACACACACAAAAAGATAACAAAACACTTGAAGCTGATAGGAACTCCACTACTTAATACCTGTGTTTATCCCTTTGTAAGAGCAACTTTGACCTCTTTTTTTGGCAGCTTTCTTCAATAAACCAATATTGTGGCTTAATGTGCTCAAGAGTTCATCACCAAAGAGTATTCATGTCTTTCTCTTATATCCAGGTTGATGCTAATGACAACCTTTCAAATGACTCGGCTCTAAAGAGTCTTCCAAGAGCTGTATTTTTGTTTACTCGGTGAGTTCATTGCATTTTGTATAGAACTATGCTTGATATTTGCTATAGATCCGACCCTGATTGATGGATGCATCGTTTTTCTGTGGTCAGATTCTTATGTAAGTAAATTACTAAACCATCCTCACTATCCTATCCTGTGATTGGATATGAACAGTAGTATTCACTAGTTCTAACTGCTAAGCTAATGGAGACTATAGTTGACTCTTTTGTATGAGGAGAAAAGGAGTTAAGAAGGGAACAAGACAAAGGAAAGCTTGGCAGTTCAAAAGATCATCTAGAAACTGGGACCATTTTAATTTGTTTGTTGCAAACAGACAACTTTTTGTAATATTCACGCAGTTGATGAAGATGACAACAAAACAAAGTGATAATGAAATGAAAAGTAAGAGAGAGAGAATGGACCAAGTGAAATTATTCAGGTATGTTTGATGTTCTCTGTGTACTTTTGTAACTTCGAGAAGAAAGTGGACATGTCTGTTTCCTTTTAGCTTTCTACTGTTTAACTCTCTTTTGTCCTCTTTCACTTCTTCCTTTTAAAGTTGGCTTCAAATTCACTCTCTTCCTTCTTTATAACCATTGGAATCCCTAACAGTGTCCCAAAAACCCCTATTTACATTCACAGTACTGAATTCTCTTTGTAAACATTCTATTAACAGTGATCACTACTTTGTAATGGAATCTTCTTGTTGTACTCTCATATATGGTCTCTAGAAGACATCAGCAACATGTTACATTCCTTGTGTTAAACTTAGATTGTTTCTACTAATCATACAGAATTGTATCAATCATTAATTATATCTGATCCATCTTGGTAAATAATGTTTCCTTTTGGCTTTAGTTTGCTTTCCACTTGAGGATTTTTATATGAATTAAGAGTGACATGATTGATATTACCCTTGTTTCACAAATTAACACTTTGCCGACTCATACCTAAATCCACTTGAGAGTTGAGTTAAACACTTATTATTAAAGAAAAATCGTTTCCAAATATTTGAAAAATCATACTCGAATGTGGATAAAATGTTGAAAGGTTTTTGGTTTCTAAGGGATCACCGATTCTGATCGGTAAAGACTCTACATTGTCATCTATAAAAATTCAAGA
>JAKUCM010006460.1:0-13758 GCA_023374145.1 Lepidium sativum
CAACATACACCGCACCACACCATTTTGACGAACTCCCCTCCAGGACCAACAATTTCCTTTTTTTGGGAATTCGACGAGTCCACAATCTCTAATCATCTGATTAAACGGCATGAATGATCGAGCATTTCTCAACATCCCCCTTGTTTTTCATGATTCCCTGTCAATTCATTAAAATCTTCAATTATTAACCATGGTACTAATCTAGAAGGTCGAACTTTAAACTAACAATATATATAAACTGTTAAAACCATCAAAGCAATTATTCCGGAATTCAGTTACCCCATATTATAGTTAATTCTTTATCATTTTATATTAAAACTTTCCTCAAAATCATGTAAATTAAAACTTTTTTTACAATCAAAATCATTTTCTTTTGGTTTTCATCAAAATCATAAATTATTTTGAAATAATAATTAAAATCACTTTTTATTCAATATTAAAAAGACATGAATGGATTTCATTTTATAATGCACTTGTATGGATTTGATTGTATAATGAATTTGATAGTGAATTTCACTTTAAATAAAGACTGAAATCTCTAGTCAAATCTTTATTGTTTTGAGTTGAATTTACAAAATCAATTTCGAAAATTTTATTAGAGGTGTCATTCTTTTTTTTTTTCAGTCATTAGAGGTGTCATTCTTTAAGACTTAGAAATCCTTTTTATATTTAAAATTTAAATAATTTGATAAAATTCAGCACAAAATAACCGGGTTTGCCTAATGATTTCATTATTTGTATTTTTAAGTAAATTCATTATCAAATTTAATAGTACAATTCTTAAGAGATTTTTGAGCAAAAAGGATTTGAATCCTTTCGAATATCGAGCCTGAAAAATGGAAAGGAATAGAACAAGCACATGAAATCGAAAAAGAGAAAAGAATTAAAGGCTCTCACCTAACCAGCTCGAACATCTTAATCACAGATAACACAAGGGATCACATCATAGAGTTTATCGTGATTATGCCGAGATTTAATTTTTTGCAAAGTTCGTACAAAAGGCCGATACTTAGTTTCTTGCACTTCATAAGCCACAAGAGCCGTGACCAGTTTTCACAATTATGCCGACATTTAGTTTTTTGTAAAGACGAAACCTAGATTTCATACAGAAAGCCGAGACTTAGTTTTTTTTTGCATTTCATTAGCCAAGATTTAACTCTCTCAATTAAGTCAAAACCTAGTTTTTGCATCTCGTAAACCGATATCTAGCTCTCGTCATTAAGCAGAAACCAGTTCTCACACTTAACCAGAGACCCAGCTCTCGCAGTGAAGCCGCAATCCATCTTTGACACGTGTATACACCTTGCACTATTTTGGATTTACGTCAGACCATACTTGGCTCAAAGTCCTTCAAGGATCTCGGCTATTACAATATCTCGGCCAAAATCTCATCTCGGCTATACGAGTATCTCAGCAGATTAGCTCATCTTGGGTATAAGAGTATCTCGAACAGTTTGCACCGTATGTGGGAAAGCCAAAAAAAAAAATTCTTTACGCGAAAAGAAATTAGGAGAATAAATCCCAATAGCAATACTTGGAAGAGGTGAGGGAGTCAGCCCGTCGCCAAGGGAAGTCGTCGAAATACCTTCAATGCTACTAGAACCATCTCAAGGCTCGACCTCTTGCCAAGATGGACCTCGGGACCAAAACAACTCTTTGGGATCCCCCAGCTAAACCTACAATAATAGCAGCCATGATGCAGACCTTGTTACACCATATAGTCCACCAAAACATAGAAACAACAAGCGGTTTGCACAAGTTGGATTGCAAGATTGATAACAACATTTTTACTATCAAATAAACCTACTGCAATGTTCAATCAATGTAGTATAGTAAGATGTCAATCCAATCAGGCAAGTAGCTAGCAACCATAACACAATCAACTCAACCTAATCCAAGCCAATCATCATCAATAGACAAAATACAATTGATTTATAAGAATGTCACAAAACATAGCAAAGAAAACAGAGCACAAACAGAGTTTTAGTCTAAAAATAGAGCCACAAAATTAATCAATTAACAAAGGAAGCAAATGAGTTCTTGAGGAATGGGATTTAAAGCATCATTAGGGGTTCCAGACTTGCTTATCAACCTATTTAGATGACCTCTAGGCAAGGGATCACAACTATCACATTCATTCTCATGCAATGAGACTCAACTTAAACTACAACCAGACTTGGTTCTCACCAACGATCTATAACATAAGAGGCATTAAATTCAGACCTAGAACACCCTAATAACATCCTAGGCAATAAATCTCTTGAGTTGGGAAGAATTATCTCAACTTAACCTTTTTTAAGCATTTTCACAATCACCTTGTGGGTGGGAAACACCTAAACTCATATTTGAATTGATCAAAGAGAAAATAAGCATTAAACTCACTTAAATTGAAGATATCTGAGCCAGTTCAACCCTAAGCAAGCCTAGAACCCCTTAGATCTACCCTAATCTCACCATTTCCTCAAGAACCCTAATGGATCTACTCAAACTTCTTGAATAAAAGCATAAACCCAGAAAATGAAATAATTAACATCAAAAGGAAGATCAAGATAAGATGAACAACAATGATTAAAGTAAAAAAGTCAAATAAGCAAAGGATCACAAATGATCTAAGATTCAAATGAGATGATTACAAGAGAAAACGAGAGAAAAGTTCTTTATGCTTAAAAGAGGCTAAAACGTGGGGTCTTTCTTAATTACATAAGGGAGGTATTTATACTCCAAAATTAAAAAGCCCTAAGAAAGTCAACTCTGGAAAAATTTAACATTTTTGGCGGATGAAAAGCACTCGACCGAGTGGTGGTCGAGCGTCAAGATCGAGTGTCCTGTTTGTGTGTAAATCTTCATATTCATGTCCTAAACTCTGCCACTTGACCGATCAGTTCATCCACGGGTCTTCTTGTAGTCCGAAATTCTCCATAATAAGCTCTTGAAACACCTAAAATCAACCCTTATGCATATGTATGAAATGCTAGACACTAAGTACGCAAAATGAACCTAAAATACCCTAAAATGATGATAATTTTGTAGATATGGATGCAAATTATACTAAATAATCCATCTAAAACATGTTAAAATGCAGACATATCAAAGATGAGCATCCCAAACAACTAATTAGAAATCATGAAGAGATGTTGGCTCGTGTACAGTGCAACCTCTTTGGTGGTAGTCCGATTTCTTAGCTTACTAATACAAGGATGCAAGGCTTAGCTCAAGCAACACAATATGTTCTAGTAAAGTTAGATGTTGCCACACTCATGAATTTGATAAGTGAGATGAGATCACAATTTCATCAAGCGACAAGCTTAGCTTCGGAAATCAGACAAATATTAGCTCATGCTCGAAACTCTCCATTCTCCTTCCGACGAAGAAGAATCTCAGTAAACCATGGATCGAGACTTCGTTTCCCATCCTACGATGGAACGACTGACCCACTAGAATTCATGAGTGCGTTCAATGTTATGATGGGGCGAACGAGTTATCATCCAAATCAGGAGGATGCATCATACTGTCAATTTTGAGCGGAGAATCTAACTGGAGATGCACTAGCATGGTTCACTAAGTTGCCTTCAGGGTCAGTTGATAACTTTAATCATTTGGTCTAGTAATTCATGAGGCAATACGAGATATTTATCAAGTAATAGTAAGCCAATATATGGTTATCGAGGCCTTGCGAATATGAATGGTTATCGATGAAGCGCAGAAGAGAGAACTCTTTGTTAATCGGCAAATAATGATATATGAGCATTATGTAGCTCGCCAAGCATGCTGAGTATATTGAGGAGAAACGACATATCGGCACTGTTTACATCCTTCCCTAATGCATGTTTAATGTCTTAACTATGTAATCAGAATTACATTTTTTGGATTGATCCCTTCAGATACATATGTAGCCTCCAGGTGCAGCTAAAACTTAATAAAATCCTTTTTATGATTGAAAAAAAAAAGGATCGAGACCTTACTCTCAAAAAGTCGAGTCTTAAAATCTTGCATAATGGATGAAGACCCTACTCTCTAATAAGTCGAGTCCCAAAGTTTGCTCGCAAATTTAATTTGATTCTTCAAATATCGACAATCAATGAGATCCTACTCTCAAAGCCGAGTCAAAAAACGCCGAGTCTCTAAAATATCGCTCGATTTTGTCGAGTCAAAAAACCTCACACATGTCAAATCCGAGTAGTGCTAAAAGCTAAATCTCAAAATCTCACCAAGACCCTAATATCTCGCTCGATTTAGCCGAGTCAAAAAATCTAGCACAAGAAAGAACTGAGAAGTACTATAAGCAGAGTCCTAAAATCATGCCGAGTCCCTAAAATATCACTCAAGTTAGTCGAGTCAGAGAACTTTGCACAAGTTACTGCCAAGAAGTGCTAAAAGTTAAGTCGTCAAATCTCGCAGAATCTAATGTCTTGTACGATCTATGCCAAGTCTTTAGACCTTGCTGAGATGAAATTATCATAAATACTAGAGACTAGTCTCACACCCCTTCAGTCAAGACCTAGTTTCTTGCAAATCCTAAAACCTAGATTTTCGTAATTAGAAAGCTGAGATCTAATTCTCACAAATTTTATGCCGAAATCCAACTTTCCCAGATCTTAAGGCAATATCTAATTCTCACATATTTTATGCCGAGATCGAGCTCTCCCAAATTTTATGCCAAAATCTAATTCTCGCTGATCTTAAGGCGAGATCTAATTCCCGCAAATTTTATACCGATATCAAATTCTCTTACATTTTGTGCGATCCAACTCTCACAAATATTATGCCGAGATCCAATTCTCACAAATCAAAAGTCGAAGACCAATTTTTGCTATCCGAGATTGAGTTCTCACGGTTAAGCCGAGACTAAGTTTTCACAGTCAAGCCGAGATCAAGTTCTTGCGATTATGTCGAGACTTAGTTTCTCGCAAAGACGAAACCTAGTTTTCATCTAGAAAGTTGAGATTAAGTTTATTACATCTTTCGAGCTGTTAAGCGTAGACTAGTTCCCGCGATTATGTTGAGATTTAGTTTCTCCCAAAGACAAAACCTAGATCTCTTAGACTATTCTCTTTATTTTATTAATTGATCAAAATCCTTGTTCATCTTCTCTTTTTAATTTTAGAATTTGACATAAAACTTATATGCTAAATCTTATTCAAAAATAACACCGACAAATACTTTTATATTCAAGATTGATAGGACATGATTTTATTAAAAATTCTAATAATTTTGTAGAAGTGTTCAAACTTAAAAGGATCTAAATACGTTAAAATGAAAACAATAAATATTTGTGAACAATATTTCAGGATCTTGTCAATATTTGTGAACAAGAGTTCCTCCGCCTAGATGTTTAGGTATTTATGTTTTATAGGAGTAGATATATGGAGTATTTTATCGTTAATGATGATGTAATCTCTAAAGTCTAATTAATAGGATGAGCTGTTTGATAATAATAATAATAATAATAATAATAATAATAATAATAATTATTATTATTATTATTATAATTATAATTATAATTATAATAATAATAAAAAATGTATACGTCATTTCTCATTTCTGAATATCTTCAGTGTAACATTGTACGTGTCATTTGTCAGTATTATGCGTTTTTAGAACTAGTAAATTTTTATTTTGGAGATGAAAGATGAGGTCCTGGAGGATTTGTAGGTATGCATCTACACTATATTTTCAGATTTATAATCTAATCACGCCCTCCATCTTCAGCATTAGTCATAAGCTGAGCGAAAAGAAGCATAGTTTCTTTGCAATTTTGAACTAGGCCTTCAGGATGGAAATAAAGAACAAAATTTTATCGATGTATCTCAAGCATCGGAAGGTTTCAAAATTTTAATACAGATTTTCGACGAATAGTTATTTCCGAGGATATATACCTGGAAGTTATAATTCGTATGGAATCCATCAGGAAAAACTGGGCCTCTTCTTTACTCGATGAGTCCACTTTTATCATTTAACGATTTTAATTCATGTATGCTATGTAGCTACTATAAAATATCTACATTTATAAAAATGGGGAATCTACTCTATTACATATATGATTCTTACGATTTTGAGTTGGAAACTTAAATTCCCATATAATATCAGAACTATGTTATTCGCACAAGATACAAACAGTCTATGCCTAACATGTCCAATCGATGTAAACAATCGGTTTTGGTATTTTTGAGATTGTGAGTCTAAACCCAAATCTTAAGAGACCTGTAAGGTATCTCACATATAAGGATAAAGAATCTACTCTATTATAAATGATATTTGGGTCTCTCTACTAATTATCAATTTGTTTTGGAAGCCAAAATTTCTACAACTACTTCTTCCTTCTCAATCGACCCTTTTCTTACCTTTTCTTCCATGAGACTTTCGTTCTTGCTTTAGTAAATTATTTATAGAACTTTGACATGCTTAGTGAACTTTTAAGTGTCGGTGTATGTGGAAACTCGAATCTCAAGTATTAGATAAAACACGCGTTATCCAATTTTCCACTTTTGTGTTTTCTCCAACCATGAGTCAAATAAGAAAACAACACTGTTACACCGAACCGATTTTATTATGCTAACGGCGCAAATTACAATTCAAACAAAGGGCACAATCATTACAAACTCACCATGGTTTATTTATTGCATAAAGAGTATATTTAGATCCAATCATACATGGTGGTCGAACATATTATAATGTATTAAACACCTGGCTTAGCTTCAACACCTTCGTTAAGGCCATGGCCTCCTCTACCTCCGTGACCTCCATGACTTCCATGACCTCCGTGACCTCCGTGGCCTCCTCCTCTTCCATTGTATCCTTCTCCTTTGTATTGTCCACCTTCTCCGTTAAGGCCATGGCCTCCTCTACCTCCGTGACCTCCATGACCTCCATGACCTCCGTGGCCTCCTCCTTTTCCATTGTATCCTTCTCCTTTGTATTGTCCACCTTCTCCGTTAAGGCCGTGGCCTCCTCTATATCCTCCTCCTCCGTGTCCTCCTCCACCGTATCCCCCTCCTCCTCCTCCACCGTATCCTCCTCCATGTCCTCCACCATATCCTCCTCCTCCGTGTCCTCCACCGTATCCTCCTCCTCCGTGTCCTCCACCGTATCCTCCTCCTCCATGTCCTCCTCCTTTGTGGCCGTAACCTTCAGGTTGAACTGTTTTCTCACTCTCTGGCTTCTCCATACCTTGCCCAAACCAAAACATTATGTCAAAACATTATCTCATCTCGATTTCATAAGTTTTTGTTTATCCTAAAAACATTTTTTTTTGGTTGAAATTTCTTTACCCTAACAACTTACTAAAATAAGTACATAAATTCTGGTCTTTAGTTTTTTTTTGGGTTTAAGAAACAGATATACAACATAGATGTTGATATCAAGTATACACACGTTACACGTTCTATTAAATTCGGACAAAACTTCTAAATAGTTTTGATAAATTTATCAAAAGATTACCTTAGTTGAAATCTCGATTAGACTCACGAACGTATATTATAAATATATAAACTAAATTTACTTACCAGCCGCGACCACTTCAGAGACGACGAGAAGAACTGCAAAGAGACCCAACAGAATTAAAGCTTTAGAAGCCATTTTCTTATCTTTTTATAATTCTTTCTTTGTATGGAAGAAGTAGTGATGAATTAAATGTTATCCTTTATGCTCTCTATTTATAGAAGTCGAGGAGGAGGGGGAATGAGAAAAAAGACAAAATCTAGTTTGTATACGAATAAACAAATCGTATTTCTTTTATAGAAAAAAAGTAAAGTAAAAGTAAATTATTACATAGAAACAAAATGTGGTAAGAAGATAAGTATAAGAGAATGTATACGTGTTACATTATGCCCCTGATGATCTATTTTGCTGGATTCATTGTAAATAATTTTGAAACGTAAATGCTCTTTTGTAATAAAAATCAATTTAAATATTAAAAAAATTTAGTCAAATAAAAAATTATATATATATATATATATAAGTCTAAATAAATAGTAGGTTTTGGTTTGGTTCTGAACGCTTACTATCCAAACATTATAAATTATGTCCCAAGAATGATTTATTTTCGGTTTTCAATGTTTGAGTTAGCGAAATCAAAGACTATGAAATCTAATATATTGAAACCGTTCGTTTACTTGATAGAAATCAAAACCAAACCGAATCTTTATTTTCGATTCAATGTTTTGGTTCAGATTTCGTCATCTTAGATAAAGCTTCACGTATACTTGAAGGGTAACATCTGTTATCAACAGCCAATCACGTGAAAATTTTATTATCTCAAAGATGTTAGTAACTGCTCAACTTCCCACTGCGTTATAACGCTGGAAATTGGAGCTTTTGAACTTCTTTCAACACCTACAATTATAATATACATTTTTATTTTTATTTTGTGGTAAAAAGTAAATGTAATTAAAAAGTGTATTATTTAGTTTAAAATTCTGGTAAAGTTCAAATTTTAAAATTCTGACTATATTCAGTTAATTGTTTTTTTTATTTGTATCAATAATATTTTTAATTAACATTGAGTCATAAATTGTCGGTTTATTGACCAAAATCTTATATAATGTATGTAGTATAACTCGATCCTTTATAAGATTTTCCACTGAAAATACGTAAAAAGTTATTTAACTTGAAAATGAAAGACACTTAATTACCGAGGACAGGTGGTCCAGTGGTGTTGTCACTTTACAAATCTTCAAGGCCCAGAGATCGAACCCCCTACCTGTAATAGTAGGAGTGAGATTTAAAACCTAATACGTTAGTTGACAAAAAAAAAAAGATATCTAATTTGAATAGGCAAACTATAATATGATTGTCAATAAAATAATTATTTTAAACATGGTTTTAAACTATGATTGATGTTGCCGAGGATAGGTGTCTCAGTGGTGTAGTCATTTTATAAATTTTCATGGCACCAGGGATCGAATCCCCTACCTGCAGTAGTAGAAGTGAGATTTAAAAACTAGTAGGTAAATTAACAAAAAAAAACTATGGTTGATGTTCGAAACAACATTATAAACAAATATAAGACAATCGTAGATAAAAAGTTTTTTAGTCGTATATTATAATTTCAAATAGATTATTACATTTTTTATATTTATAAACTCATATCTCTCAGCTTTCAACTTTTAGAGACGTTCATGGGAAAGGGTTCTTAGAAAAAAAAATTGAGAAAACGCAGAATCAATCAAGGTCCGCCATGTGGCGGCCCAGCTCTTAGATAAGAGCCTGCGAGGGATGGGTCCGCCACGTGGCGGACCCTGATTGGTTCCGCATTTTTCTTTTTCTGAGAACCCATGGAGTTCTCTAATACCGATTCTCTTAGTTTACATATCTGAATTCTCAACTCTCAATTTCTGTTTCAACTACACCTATTGTACAGCTTTGGCAATCACGTCTACATGACGGATGAGATTGATGTCTTTCAAATCAACATGACTTTTGATCATGTTACATTGAAACTCTTTCTACAACCCAAGATTTTTAAGCTTTAAATTTTCTTTACTAACATCAATTATACACTTTTTTAAAATGTCATTTATCTCTTAAACTTTTCCTTTCCCTTTCTCTCTTCCTTTCTTTCTCATCTTTTTCATATAGCTGAATATTTTACTGTTCTATTTTATATAAACATCATAAGCATTATTTTTGAAGAAAAGTTATCAACATGAATTTGTGGTTTTCAAATTACATCCTAATGGGACGTCTTCAGAGTAATATAATAATATTTATGAATTTTTGTTCTATATAGTACAACACTTTATATAGAATTATGCTATAAATTAATTGTAATTAGTATTCACCAATCATTACTAAAAGGTAATAGAGAGAAAAAAATACAGTAAATTAATGGCAAAATTAAATTTAATTATATTTTTATATACGTAGCATTCATAAAATTTAGTTATTTATAATTTTTTTATTGAAATATCGTATACATTAAATCGAAAATGTTTAGATGTGTTATAAATTTTAGGATAAAATTAACTTATAGTTCATAAC
Organism: Lepidium sativum; assembly: GCA_023374145.1. Classification (NCBI taxonomy): domain Eukaryota; kingdom Viridiplantae; phylum Streptophyta; class Magnoliopsida; order Brassicales; family Brassicaceae; genus Lepidium; species Lepidium sativum. The sequence continues at coordinate 9,979 of JAKUCM010006460.1, forward strand.
TACTCTTAAATATAAGTTCAAGTAAGTTTCATTATATACTTTTATAAACATTCAAAATTAATAAATATTGAATAAATAAAACTCTTAAAAACTAAAATTTAGTAATATATATCAGGTAAAATTTAGTTCTTGATTCAGTTCCAATTTGGATTTAGATTCGACTTTCGGGGTACATATATTTAGGACTCACTTATGAATATCAATAATAATTTGTGATGTTATACGAATCTTATTTTTTACGAATCATTGTGACTCTATTTCATAACAATTTGTGACAAAACTGTTACTAGATTAATTTGTCACAAGAATATTGTGACATTTTTGTTACCAATATGCATTTGTGACACTTTTATTGTAACCATTTACAAATTGCCGCAATTTCATAACAATATCTTTATATTGTGACACAATGTTTTATTTTGACGAAATATTATGTATCAATACAAAGTTTTTTCTTGTACTGTATTTTATCGGGTTTAGTTCCTCTAATTTGATATTTTGGTCTTTTGATTTAAGATTTATTTGCCTATTTTTATTTTTTGGATATGATTTGTTTCAATATAAAAAAAGTTTGAGTGCATTTTTTAGATACATAGTAGAACTCATTTAAATATTTTGTTGGGTTCAGTACCTTTAATTCAAATCAACTTTGGTTCGGATTTTGACTTTTAAAAACAACATTTCAAAAATAATATTTGACATCCTTGCTGCTAGCGATTGACTTAAAGTTTTAAATTATTATATTTTAATAAACCGCTCAAGTTCTGAATTTTTATTCCTAACAATATTCTTTGGTGTTCAGGTCAACCGTTTATAATTGATAACACACCATTTTTATCTTATAATCATACTGCAAGCATTACAAAAAAAAACATGACAAATTTCAATCAACTTTTTTGATTAGTTTTAGATTATTTTGACTAAGTTTGATCAAAAATATATTAAAGATTATTTTTTACCAACTTTTCATTATTGTGGTCAAAATTCAATTTGAAATAGTACTTAAGGAATCAAATCAACAAGGACCAATTGTTATACTATCAACTTTTGGAACCAACTTAACCTAAGTAGCAAATATAGTTGTTGTGGTTTAAATAAGTAAAGAAATGAAAATAAATTATGTAAAATCAATAAATAAAAGCATCAGGTTCAATGTAGTCATCAAAAAATCAGGATCATAAATTTGAACATTATTCAGGGTATATTTAAGAATAATTATCGAACACAGAACACGAATGTATAGAAAACCCTATTATTATGGCGCCGACTAATATGTCTAACCACCTAGAATTCTAAACTATCATTTTAACCTTGAGATCTAAACGTGCATTAACAAACTGTCTGATGAGTTCACAATTTGTCTTAACATCAATTTTCGTTGGCTAAAGACAAATTGTTCATCTATGTTCTTTCAAACATATAACAAGCATTTTCGTGAGTTAAACAACCTATGATCATAAGCTAGATGACCAATCTAATGTAAGCATTATGAACAACCATAAATAAAGAAAATTATGGATTAAAACCGTATTTGACCTTAATTCATTGATTCTTTAAAATTCCTAGAAACCTCTAAACTTTATTGAAAAACTACTCAGACAGTATACAAAAAAAAACAAACAAGAAGAAGAATAGAAACATAATAAAATTGCTATAAGAAATCAAAAAGGGTTCAAAAATTAATCTTCTCCAAAGTTGTAGAGAATGAGATCTTCTCCTTAAAGGTAACAAGAACTATAGAAAAGTGGTTACTGAATCTCTCCTCTCTAAAATGGCCAACCATAAGTCTATATAGTCCAAGACATTACTTGGTACAACTTAAATTAAACCAGGTCAAATAAAAAAATCAAAATATGGTTCTTACGCGAAACATGGTCGAACTGGTCAATCTGAGGTAGAACGATCGATCTGGTGATTATGATCGATCATTCTGGAAAGTTTGGCCGATCTCCTGATCGAAGGCAATTTCTTAGGATAGGGGACCAATCGATCTAGAGCATAATCGATCGGTCCTAACCGTTTTTGTTTTACTTTTCTCAAAGCATTGTCAAATGAAAACTAACTATCATAGCTATCTTGTGTGAAAATATGATATCGATCTAACGGTGGGAAGTCATTCAACAAAAGTTAAACGTGTGATGCTTCTAAATCTCTATATGCTCGTCTTCACTCAAAAAAGTCAATCTTCTTCCAATATTACCTATGACCTGAAAAGACTCGATAAAGGACTAAAAGACTCTAAACTACACTTTGACTCAATAAAATACACAAAAAAACCAATAAAAACACAATTTATCAATAATAGTATCTTTTGCGTGTAAGTTATCCATTGGAAATATATTTGAACTCATGAAAAATGAATTCTGCTACATATACTATTTCGAGTTTTTCTTGTCATTACAATTAGCAAAGTAGCTACTCGAATTTCCGATTAATTTTTCAGAAACTAGTTTTTTGATGTTTTTGTTGTTGTTGGAAATAAGACTTTCTCTTGTGATATTGATTTCATGATGTAGAGAAACTAGGGTCCAAATTAGCTAGAACATCAATTCCAAAATCGAATAATTGGACCGAAAACAGGTATTCAATTCAATTTTGATTTTTAGTAAAAAGATGTTTGATTTCAATAGATAGATAATTCTTATTCTTAACCGAGAATTGAACAAAATCAAATAAGAACTAAAACTAATTTTTATTAAAAATAATTTGGTTACTTTTAGTTACACATAATTGCAATTGTCAGATATTTATTTATTTCTAGTTACAAGTGATTATTCAAAACTGAATCAATATTATTTTGAAGATTTTATCTATTTGAAACTAAACCAAATATTAATTAATATCTATTGATTATTATATTTTTAGAAGAGTCAATCCGAGCCCCAAAAAATTGATTTGAACCAAATGGAAATACTAAAATACACAGTATTAGTCCAAATGAGTACGAATGTAGTAAATAATAAAAAATGAATAAATATAAGTGAGATCACACTCATAAAATGATTAGGTCAGAAACAACGGACGTGTTGGTAACGGGACCAAGTCAAAGAAAGAGCAAAAAAGCTTAGAGTGCAAGACACATACATTATGACGATAAAGTATAACTTATATATAGAGATGAAGACTTGGTTAAACTTATTATTCATAATCCAATACAAAGAAAGCAACAATATAACCAAAACCAAAAGAAAATTATCATAATAATGGAAAATATTGTGAGGAGGTAAGAATTAAACGATGTATAAGGAGATTGTAGCCATTAATATGGTTTGCTTGTTGGAATTACTCTGAATAAATTTGAAACTTACGAAATACAAAATCCAGCTAATTTTGACCTAGTCTTACTAACTTGTAATTGACTTGTGTGGATAGTTATATAAAAGTCAATAGTTGGGTTATTATTATTATTGTTTGTTGTTGTCATTTGACAAAAAAAAAAGAATCATTAACTATGAAAATCATGTTGAGGAAAAATGGTTCTCTATAGTAAGCTCAGACCTGCTGCAATTAAATTAGTCATCTACTTGGAATTGAGTAAGGTGAAGATTATACTTTTGTTACCTATAAATATATCTGACTAATTCAGTTTTGGTTTGAATAATTTGGATTGAGTTTTTTTTGTGTCAACGGCAGATTATATTGGGCTACAATTGGTCAGTATAATAACCAAATTCCTACATAATGTAAGCATGAAGACTCGATCTTGAATTATTCAAATACGATGCCTTAAGTGGACTTACCGTCTGCCACTAGGTTAGATACCATTTACAATGATACAGT
>JAKUCM010006461.1:0-40004 GCA_023374145.1 Lepidium sativum
AAGTATTTGGACCACTTTGGTTTCGGACACCCGTTTTCTGCATGATGCAGTATGAGTCCCTCGTTCAATGTATTCATACATTCCAGACTCAGAAGTAGACCTCTTCGTTTGTACGAATCAGGTTCCATCAATTTCACCTATTCAGCGAAAAGATCGTTTTGTCAATAATTGCGTTCATTGGATATAAATGAAGTGGAATTAAGCACTTGTAAAGGTTATTACCTCTCTTGGATATGGAGGCTCGGAGAAGAGGCGGTTGCAGTCATAGACTATATTGTCTTCGTGGTGGTCCAGTTTAGTGAAAGACCAGTTCCCAATGGAAAAAGGCAAACCGTAATGCATAAGAATAGGCTCAACACCTTCTCGTGGAACATACCCCGGATATATCATCAAGTCGTCGTTAATCTTGTGCTTAAGTCCTGCCTGTGGATTAAAAGCAAAAGCACAAGAATTTTAACAATCGAAATCAAATGTATTGAAGACTGTCATTGACAAGGCATTAAGGAAAAAAAAGGAAAGTAGTGAGATTACTTCTGCAGCACCAAAGGAGTAACCATACATCTCACTGATCCAACCCTTGCCGTAAACATCTCCGGTAAGATTGGTGGACCAGTGAGTTGTGTCTTGACGAACATCTTCTGTCTTAGAGAGCCAAAGAGGAGCCAGGACGCGAAGATCATCGATATGCATAGCGAGAAGACCGCCAACTTTGTCACAAAGTTCAGGATGCTTAGTGTGCAACCGCACAAGCATGTTATCGCAGCCAACCAAGTAGCTATATATCAGAGAGATAAGGTGTGAGCAGCAACGAGAGAAATTTTGATTAAAGAAAAGCTAGATAGGCATAAATACCCGTAATAGGCAGCAAAAGGTCTTCCTCTTTCGGCACCGAGTTCCCATGGGATGATAGGACCTCTAATGATCTGGTCAGCATCAAGAATAACAACCCAATCAACATTCTTGGCATCTTCACTGTGTTGAAGCCAGTGAAGAACTCCAACTGGTTTGTTGATTGCTGGGTACCTACCAAATAAACATTCTCTCAATACTTACTACTTCGTTCCTCCTAAACATACATCAGACATCCTTAACTAGGCACTCAATTTCCCCAGAAGTGTGCAAACAATTTCGATCACAAGAATGTAAAGTAAAAACAAAAACAGAAAGTAGTAATGTTGGGAAAGAGTACCAGTCACCAGTCTTAGGATGTCTGCTCCAAGAAGGAACCTCGAAAGTGGGAGCCAGATTCATGCCTTTATAATTCCTCTTCTGCTCATCGGTACAGCTCAATAGCCGGGTTATTGGACCGGGTTGTCCGGATTTCTTGAAGCTGTGCATCAAACCAACCGTCTGCCAATCGAAGTAGTTCTGGCACTCCACCGAGAACAGCGTGTGGATCCGATAAGGTGCCTTCTGACCCAATTCCTCCGCCGAACCCGACCCGAAACCCACCGACATCACCAACACTCCCACAATCGCCGTGATCAATACCCACCACATCTCCATCGCTAGAATTCCGAATTTCAAACCCTACACTTGCATTCTTTCTATTATTGTTTTGATTGTCTTCCCCGATCTAAGAGAAACAAAAACACAAAAAGTCAATGCATGGAGAGAAAGTAAAATGATTGATCCATGCGTTGCGTTAGCTACCTTCTTTCTATAAACCAGATGGTTATGGTTAGGTAGTGGCGACCACAAACTACAGCAACTTGTAATAATTTTATCTCAATTTAAAATTGACATCTTTCTGTTGAATCATCGAAAAAGATTCCATTTTTATTTTCTGAAGGACGACTCTGAATCGCCCAAGTTTGAAGGCTGTCATGGAGTCCGGCAAACACGTGTATTCGTCCAAAGACAAGGAGTCGCCGACTTGCCAGCATTTTCTTCTTCAATATCCAATTGGGGCCAATTTGATCATTAATTAAACAATTAAAATATTACAATATATTTCGACATTTGTAAATCTTCTAGTTCTTTGACAATGAAATTATATAATAAGTCTTTTGAAAATTGGTTTTCTGAATATAGTTTTGCCAAAATATAACCTAAAATTATAAAATTTATAAATTATCAAAATTAGATTAAAAGTGGTTGAAAATTAATTTTACGAAAGTTCTAGTCTATAATTTTGCAAAACCTGAGTAAGCCAAAAAATGTTAAACATATGGGCGTGGTTGAACAAAGAAAACAAAACAAAAAGTTGGTAAAATAATTTAGTGAAAGTTATAGTTATCTATTTTACTAAAATTGAGAATATAAACCAAAAAATATAAAATTTACGAATTATCGAAAATAAGTTAAAAATTTGATGAAAATAATTTTAGTGAAAATAATTTTAGTATATATATTAAAATATAAAATTTATAAATTATTGAAAATAAGTCAAAAAAAATTGAAAGTTACAGTTTATATTTTTTCCAAAAATAAGAATATAAGTAAAAAATGTAAAATATATGAATTCTCGAAATATATAATCAGAAAAACATAGATTTATATTTTCTGTTTATCTTTTGGAATGATTTTATATTCTATAAAATGAGCATATATAATTTCCTATTTTTGGCTTATATTATAGATTTTATATTTTATAAATTATCAAAAAGAGTATAGTTTTTATTTTTGGATGAATTTATAGATTATACCACTTATAAAATCATTTTCAGGTTAAATTACTCTACATTTGTATTGTTTTGGGTCTAGACTTAGGGTATTGGCTAAAGGCTATGAATGGTTATTGTGACTATTTTCGATTCAATTAAAAGAACATAAAAAGCCCTAGAAACTTTCAGGCCTCGCTCTCCGCCGCATCCGCTGTCCCAAGTAAGCTTCTTCAGTTTCCTACATTCCTCAAGGCTTGTGTCGCTCTTTTGCTTCCTCGGTCTTTTAGCTAGATTTATCTGAATCTAATTGTAGTTACTCGATAGAAGCCCTAATTTTTGTCAGCAATTCATAGGTAATTCTGCAGTTAATATATATGTTTGATGTGTGTTCGCTCTCTAACTCTGTAGGCGAAATCAGCAGATATGAACCGAATTCGATTGATTACCGGATCAAGGGATGTTATCCGGAGAACGTTTGCTGCAGCAGCAAGTAAAGCCAAGAAAGGTGGGAAAGGAGGAGGAGCTAGTGATGCTCCTAAAGGATCAAGCTTGAGCAAAGAGATCAAATCTACTACTGTTGTTGGTGCTAATACTCTCAAAGATGGAACTGATCCTAAGATCTTGCCTGATATTGATTACCCAGAATGGCTCTGGCATCTTCTCGATAAGCGACCAGCGCTTAGTGAACTTAGGAGGAAGAACGTCGAGACTCTTCCCTACGATGATCTCAAACGTTTTGTCAAGCTCGACACACGAGCTAAAATCAAGGAGAACAACTCCATCAAGGCCAAGAACTGAGAGATTCCACAAACACATTTTGTTTGTTTAGTAAGATGCTTCACTCTCTCTGCTCTTTTCCCCTCGTCACTCAGTTTAATTAGCTTATTCTTTCTGTGGAGTGGAGCCACTAATGAGATTACCATGCGTTCTACAAGTAAATTCCTTCACTTATGTTACATTTCAAGCATCAAAAGTAGCATGTTGCTCTTTTATGTCTTTAGAACTTTAGTAAATCTAAGGAATTGCTGCAAGATGCCTTTTGAATGTGAAGCCTTAAATGGGTTAATAATTCTTGTTCTAATTAGCTTTTTCAGTTAAGTTATATTTCAGAGCCGAATCAATACCATTATGATGTTGTAAGTTGTTGATCCTTAGACTCTTTGCTAGTAAAATCGAAGATTTTGCTGCTTCTGTGTGTTAAACTCTTGTTTCTTGTTTAACGGAATGGTATGTATGTATGTCCAGCAAGTGTAACACAAAATCCTTCTCCAGGTAGAGGAGATGATTTAGTTGGTTCTGAAAGATGCTGCAGCAATACCTGTACCATTTAACTGTCAGATTTATTGTTTAGTATATAATAGTGTTTAAATGGGACCTAGTTCATTGATATTGCATCAGTATTCTCAAGGTGGATACCAACTCTTGTTGTCTACCTCTTTGTGGGGTTAAATATCTTCAAAAGTAAGAAAGATAAAGCAAAATTTGCATGATTATTTCCCCTTTTGTTCTTCCATTATTGTTCTTCTTTGGTTTGATTATAACTTGTCCTGTGATTTGATCAGTAAGATAGAATTGTCATATTGCTTTTTATTAGTACAACTTCTAACCGAGCCAAACCATCTTGTGTCTTTGAAACCATGAAAAGTTGGGTTTAGAACCGGTTTGGTTATAGGTGCTGTTGGTTTGCTACAGAATAGTATGTGACAATCACTGCTTCTTATTGCCTTATGGATATAAAGTTGAAGAGTTTGAAACCATTCGTCACAGGCTTTTTAAGGGAGGAGGGTTGGATATAAGAATAAAGCAAACTTTCTTCTCTTCACATGCCTATTTTCCTCTTTAAATAAGGTCCATATGTTTGCCTCTTTTGTTATATGTCTGCATATCCGTCCTCTTATTTTAATTACATGATAACTTTTAATCTTTTGGTTTATGTTTTCATATGTTAATGAATGCAATAATGAAATCCAAGGTCATGAATGTGTCCTCTTGTATTGTATTGTAGGCTCTGATTTTACTATTCTTAATTTCTTATTATCATTTTAGACACATTGTTCCCGTTATCGTATCGTATCATTATAAAACATTTTTCCGTTGGTCTTAGTATACATCTATAATTTTGTTATTTAAAGCTAACTTGATATTTTTGTAACGTATAATATTGTGCAATTAGATCCAGAAATAAAAACGGGTAATAAATTTATAGAATTATAATTGCAAATTATATCCTTTTTAAAACTTATTGGATATCAAAGTAAAGGCTCGATAATTCGAGTAGCTCTGGGTAAATCAACCGAACACTCAATTGGATTAGCTCGAAAACAAAAGTAGTTAAACTTTTGATATCATCTAAACTATGGTCCTTTTTGCATGTGGGATCTCCATCATTACAATCAGACAGACCTTTTTCACTTTATAGAATTAGGCACTTTTTTCTCTGTCTTCCATAATAGTATTAATTTAGATTAAATACACGAGATTTCCAAGTTCGGTTACATATATATGGAATATTTATTGAGAGATAGAGGTTAAATAGAGACAATTGCGTGTAATGTTATCATAACTCAGTTTTCCAAAAACGTTATTATTCGTTCTTCAGTTTCTCCGGTTACCAATCGTTTCTTCTTCTTCTTCTTCAAGCTTGTTCCTTGTTCACCAAGAATCCGGCTTCTTCATTTGCCCTTTTTCCACAACGGTTTCTATGCCTCCCACATACTTTCCTCTCCGCTGGGAGAGCACCGGAGATCAGTGGTGGTACGCTACTCCTATTGATTACGCTGCCGCCAACAGCCAATACGATTTAGTCCGTGAGCTTCTCCGTATCGACTCCAATAACCTCATGAAGCTCACTTCCCTCCGTAGAATCCGCCGTCTCGAAACAGTTTGGGACGACGAATCTCAGTTCCACGACGTTGCCGCTTGCAGATCACGTGTCGCCAGAAAACTCCTCGCTGCTTGTGATGAAGGCAAGAGCAACACTCTTATCCGGTCTGGGTACGGTGGCTGGCTGATGTACACGGCAGCTTCCGCTGGAGATCTTACGTTTGTTCGTGATCTCCTCGAAAGAAATCCTCTGTTTGTATTTGGTGAAGGAGAGTACGGTGTTACTGATATATTCTACGCAGCTGCGAGAAGCAAAAACGACGATGTTTTCCGTCTGATTTATGATTTTGCTGTTTGTCCAAGGTTCGGAAACGAGCACCAAACCGGAGAGATTCCGGCTGCTTACAAATGGGAGATGAAGAACAGAGCAATTCACTCTGCTTCTAGAGGAGGTAATTTGACTCTTCTCACAGAACTTCTCAGTGATTGCTCTGCTCAAGATGTCTTGGCCTTCCGAGACAAACAGGGCTCTACAGTCCTCCACGCAGCCGCCGGAAAAGGAAAAACTCACGTAAGTTTCTCCGGCCATAGCTGTATTTTCTTTTCACTGAATATTAATCGATAGATAACAGAAAATTTGAATCTTTGCGATGATGCAGGTGGCTAAAAAGCTTGTGGCTTTATACGGTTTAGTGGACGCCATAGACAACCAAGGGAACACGGCTTTGCACGTCGCAGCCTACAGTGGCCACGCTGATCTTGTGGAAGCTCTGATCTCTGCCTCTCCATCTTTGATCTCTGTCAAAAACAACGTCGGAGACACTTTCCTTCATGCCGGAATTTCAGGTTTCCAGACTCCGGCTTTCGAGAGACTTGACAAGCACATGGAGCTCATGAATCGTCTGATCACGTCCGCTGCCTCGAGATCTCCCGGCGATTTTGTGAATTACAGGAACAACGAAGGACGTACAGCTCTTCACTTGGCCATCTCTGGGAATGTTCCTTTGGAGTTTGTTGAGATGCTCATGTCTGTGAAATCGATTGATATTAACATACGTGACAACACTGGCATGACTCCGCTTGATCTTATCAGACAGAAGCCGCTGTCTCCAACGTCGGATCTTTTGTTCCGACGGATGGTATCAGCCGGAGGAATGTTTAGTTCTCGTGATCAAAGCATCACAAGTGTGGTGGCGTCTCACTTGAAGGACAGAGGAAACATTTACAGCCCCGGAGCTCGTTTCAGAACATCGGACGCTGAGATTTTGGTAAGCACCAGACTTGAAGTTGCGTCTGAAAAGACTGCTGTTTTGAGGCCTAGACACGTAAGATCCAGCTCGTGTTCCATTGAGATTGGTCAGCTAAACGTTACAGATGGGAATCATCATCATCATCTCAAGAAATGCAGAAACGCTTCTGTTAACTCTGCAACAGAGAGATTGAAGAACGTGTTCCAGTGGCCGCGAATCAAAAAACAACCCTGCCATTCTAAGAATAACTCCGAGATCAGTATCACTTCAACAACTCTTGGGACGCAAGAAACTCCTGTGCCTCTCCGACAGAGATTCTCAAAAAGCATCACTTCGTCTCTTCCTATGCCTACTAACAACAACAAAAGAACGCTATCAGTAAGAAGTAACCAGTCAAGTCCAAGAGCCAAGAAGAAGCGTTTTGGTCCGGTGCGGTCTCGTTCGAGTTCATTTTCGAAAATATCTATCCACTCCTCTTCCACTTCTTCATCATCGAGTATGGTTGATCTTAAGCAAAAGGGAGTGTTGATGGATACGAACATAGCCGGACCATCTAGCTTAAACCAGCCTGCAGTTACGGAGCCAACCGAGAAGCATGGCTCGGTAAGGAGAAGATTAAAGAGACATTACTTCTGCTTTGGTGGCTCAGCTTTGTCAGTGAAAACGCCGACTACGGTCTTGGTATAAACCCGGTTAATGGGTGTAGAGGAAAAACGGAATTGACAATGATTGAAAGTTGAAACTCTATCTCTCTATTGAAATATTATTGAATCATCTTAGTAATGTATGTTAAGACCCAAAAAATGAAAGTAATGTTACAAATGTGTACAAGTCTGGAAATCTCTGTTTGTTAAAATAAAGTGGAAAGAGTCAACTCAGGTAAAATTGCTTTGGGCCAACCGATTAGCTTTTCTGATATGATCAAAGAAGGGCCCAATAAAAGAATTCAAGTAATGGGCCTCTCGTAGAATCATAAAAGGAAGGAAGACTCCATCGTGAGGAGTTCAATCACTTGACCGAGTCATCCATTTTACAACCAAAGATTTTTAATCACTTTGAAAAAAATTTAATTGACCTCTCCATCATTGACTTCATGATTGATAACCTTCTTATATTGTAGTTACGCAATAAATAAATAAAAATAGATTTTCAGAAATATAATGAAACATTTTCCAGGCAATTGTAGAATTCCTAGATCTCATTAACCGCAACATAAACTGCCAGAAATGACATTAGAACAGAAAAAAATGATTCAAGAATAGCAATTTATGTTGACATCCATTGTAATCTAAAACTGCTTCAAAAATAATAATCACAATTGATAGATAGAGACATCAAATGATAAACAATAGCGGTGACCAATGGAGTGATTATGAACATGGATCCCATATCAACGACCACGAATAAACGAATTGAACAATCACTAAAAAAAACAATAACTAGGGAAGAGATCTCGTTTTTAAGGATTGGGCCAGCTAATCAACTTGTAATAATCTTCCTCAGTGAGGTCAAAGTCAACTTTCATTTTTCTTATCTCTCTCTCTGTTCATTGTTCCCTCTCTTTCTCTCCGTCTCTCTTGCACACAGGAAAAAAAGAAGAAGTAGGAAGATTGGCTCACAAGTCAAAACATTCCAAAGTTGGCAATGAAGGGAATCCCAAATTCATCAAACCAAGATCGTGTGGAGGTATGTTCTTTTATGATGATCATGTGTGGATAGCTAGGGCAGATGAATACTTTAGAAACTTTGTTTGGTCTTTGAGAGAGTTGGTTCCATTTCGGATGATGTACGGTAAATATTACATACCTGAATTTTGGAGACTAAAAACTATGAGAGGAGATACTTACAGGAATTATCATTTGAGCTGGACGATTGGCTTCCAATTACAGCATCAAGGAATGCCAAATGGTACTATTCGGCTTTCCACAACGTCACTGCCATGGTTGGTGCAGGAGTTCTTGGTCTTCCTTACGCTATGTCAGAGCTTGGATGGTATATATATCTCTCATTAAAATAGAATACAGAAATGAACCATCATTCATTAATTATAATTCAAAAGATTGCTTTGCTTTGGCAGGGGACCTGGTGTTGTGGTGTTAGTCTTGTCATGGCTCATCACGTTATACACACTCTGGCAAATGATTGAGATGCACGAGATGTTCGAAGGAAGACGGTTTGATAGGTACCACGAGCTAGGCCAGGCAGCCTTTGGGAAAAAGCTTGGTTTGTATATCATCGTGCCACTTCAACTTCTTGTTGAAACCAGTGCCTGCATTGTTTATATGGTGACAGCTGGTGAATCACTGAAGAAGGTTCATCAGCTTGCGGTGGAAGAGGACAAGTGCACCAAGCTGAGAATCCGACATTTCATTTTGATTTTTGCCTCATCGCAATTTGTGCTCTCCCTCCTCAAAAACTTCAACTCCATTTCTGGTGTCTCTTTGGTAGCTGCAGTCATGTCTGTGAGGTAAGCAAGTATATCTTGTTCCAACATCATATAACACATCATGCAGAATCTCTGACTTCTTAATTACTTACGTTGTCCCATAGCTATTCCACAATTGCTTGGATAGCCTCACTCACAAAGGATGTCACGGAGAAGGTAGATTACGGCTACAAAAAACGAACCGATTCAGTGCCGTTAGATTTCTTAAGCGCATTGGGACAGATGGCATTTGCGTACGCAGGTCATAACGTTGTATTAGAAATTCAAGCAACGATTCCATCAACACCAGAAAATCCATCAAAAGGACCCATGTGGAAGGGAGGTTTTGTAGCCTATATCATTGTAGCTTTCTGTTACTTTCCGGTGGCTCTTGTAGGGTATAAGACCTTTGGAAACAAAGTTGAAGATAACATCCTAAAATCACTCCAAGAACCAAAGGCTCTTATCATTTTGGCCAACATGTTTGTCGTTATACATCTCCTCGGAAGCTACCAGGTATACTGTTGATATGCACATTACAATTAAAACTTGCATGGAACTCACACAAGCACAAACTTTGGTCTTTGATCGGGTAGGTGTACGCAATGCCAGTATTTGACATGAGCGAATCTGTAATGATAAAGAAATGGCACTTTAGACCAACAAGAGTGCTAAGGTTTACAATACGGTGGACTTTTGTGGGTAAGAAGGCTCAATGATACTGATTTTCATAGCAATATACATCTTTAAAGTTGGATAGAAATTAGCTAACATACTAGTTTGTATATTGCAGCGGCCACAATGGGTATAGCAGTCGCTTTACCGTATTTCAGCGCGTTGCTCTCATTTTTTGGAGGATTCATATTTTCCCCGACCACATACTTTGTAAGCATATACAATATGTCTTCTTTTCTGCAGTTCCTGAATTAAACATTACATGTGTTGACTGTCACAAATGTTGTCAACTTTGATCAGATCCCATGTATCATATGGCTGATCCTAAAGAAACCAAAGAGGTTTAGTCTGTCATGGTGTATTAACTGGGTAAGTTGAAGTCCGATCCTTTCTCTGCTACATATACATATACATATATGTATGAAATGTATCAAAACGAAATGTTTTTAATTTATATTGCAGTTTTGCATTATTCTTGGGGTTATCCTGACGATAGTCGCACCAATCGGTGGAATGGCGAAACTAATATACGATATTAAACACGATACTCTACCCAACACCAACTGCACCGTCTAGCTTACCATATTACTTACTTTGTTAGAACTCATTTGGCAACTCTCTGTGTAATTCATTATTTCTCACCTTTACAAATTAGGACTTCCTCTAAAGCTCATTACAACTTATGTTGGTTTGGTTGCTTTTGTTCGTTTGGGTGCAACGATTTCACTTGTCCTTAGTGGTTTTGTCTTCGATTCATTGGAATAACCTGATATTTCAGACTCACACAAAAAGCTAGTGCATTTGTTAAAGTCAGAATCAACTATCAAACTATTACAACTACTCTTTCTAACTCATGTACACTTTGAGTGCTATATAACCCAAGACATAACGGGACTCCAAAATCTCAATCAATTTCACCCTCTTCCACTTCATTGCCAGCATCTGGAAAATCAAGCGGGTCAGCTTCATCTTCATCCGTATCGTGTTTCATAAATAGCCCAAGCTGCTTTAACGGATTGCTCCCTCCCAACTCGAATATCCCCAACCCATCACAGTCAAACCCAACCTCTCTTATATATGTCAAATGGTCCGTGTTAACCGTTTTAGCAGTTCTATGTCCTTGAGAAACATTGAGTTCTCATTTATTTCTAGTTCCAGGTTTGTGAATGATGCATAAACCAAGTAGTATCTATACGTACATAAAATATTCCTCTATATTGCACCAGAAAAAGCACGGTTACAAGCAGAAGCAAAGGAAGCTGAAGAAGCTCGTAGAAAAGCTGAGGCACAAGCTATAGCTGAAGCTGCGGCTGAAGCAAAGATGAAACTGGACCTTGAAAGAGTAGCAGCGCGACAGGCACTGGCTGAGGTAAATAAATAGAGATAGCATCTTGTACGAATTTGGTTGTTTCTACTGATATATATGAATTTGAAATTCGAGTTTTTCCTTCTCCGGTCGCAGTTTCTCTGGGTCTCGTTTCTCATTCTAACATCAGACGCATACTTTTCCAGGAAATAATTTTAGTTGTCAAAGAGAGAGGGGCTAGCACATATAGCAACTCAAAGCTTCGCAAAACACAGCTAACCTGAATAAAAGTTTTCTCTTGAGCCTTCAAGATTAAATCTGCAAATCGATTTTTCAATAGAGCAACCCCTGTAACGCTTCTCTGGAAGTAGTTGCTTCTCATTCTGAGCACTATTTCCTAGATGATTAATGGATCAAGAGTGAGATGCCACCTCCAGATATTAGAGCAGAAACATTTATCTGCCACACTTCACATCTTACCATCATGATGACGATCTGCCCCCTCAACAGAACTTATGTTCCTTTTGGATGCATCTTCCAGATGACTCAATCCACCAACAGAAGCTGCTGCTATAAGGGGGAAAAAGGTCAATCATAAATTCAACATAATCTAATATATTGTGCACTAAAATTAAAACCCGCTCACATTCTCTCCTCGGGGAACTGCTTGTTGCTCCACCCAAGATATATTCCGAATCCATGCTTTCAGGCGCCTGTATAAGCGGATAGAAGGAAAAGGATAAATAAGATCAGAGTAAATCTAGAACTAGGGTATATTAAGAATATAAACTAGGGTTCGCATGGTGACCACGATGATAATTTCCGTGCTGTTTTGGTTCGATTCAAGTTTGTTTGTTAACAACCAAATAGTGGCAAGGTATCTAAGACCTCTACAGATGCATACATATTATCAGCTATGACCCACAGTGATATTTACCTTTGATGAACACAATATTCTTGGGGTCTTAGTTTCATCTGGCACACTCTCTGAGCTATTAGAGTCTAATCAGTTACATCCACCAAAAGAGAAGTAAACAGAGATTAGAGCACTCCCAAGGAAAAATATGACCACTGAAGATACTGTAAACCACGATTTGGATGTAAACAAACAGATTACAAGTTAGGCATGTAGTGCAAGTTGCTATTAGCTAATAGCAAGTAAAAAGCTCGTTTGAAGAAGAGCAGTATGTGCCACTCCAAAATAAAACCACAGGAAAAAAGATTTGAGTTTTCTAGTTGGACAACAACGTCTGACTAGCGAGAATTCAAATGCATCTGAGGGTTAAAGTATATAGAGGGACAAAAGTTTCATAGTGAAAAAAGACTAAAACCGCATAACACGACAAAGATAACATACCACTGGAATTCCCTAACGCCATACCTTTTTCTGTTCTGACGGAATCGTAATCTTCCATTTCACTCCCTGCCAGTAAAGAGGAAGAGATATTAATCACAGACCCGGGCATGGAAATTTGCGCAAAGAACAGAAACAATTGAATGCTAACTATCACAGTGTTGCATCAATGAATTTAATACCGTAATAGCAATGATCTGAGATTTGAATAATACTCTTTCTTATTTATCTAATGAAGAATACATATAGTATATATACACTTGAGTAAACCAATGACTAAACCAACTAAATCTATACAATTGATTATGTACTAAACCAGAACTATACAAAACCAGAATGTATGTTATTAGTCCCCCTCAAGATGAGGCAAAAATATTATGAAGACTCATCTTGGACTGCAGATGAGAAAACTGATTAGGAAATAAGGCCTTGGTAAGGATGTCCGCAACCTGAGCATGTGTAGGAACATGAAGTAAACGGAGAAGACCATTAGCAAGTTTCTCACGCACAGTATGACAATCAACTTCGACGTGTTTAGTGCGCTCATGAAAAACAGGATTAGAAGCAATCGAAATAGCAGCAGTACTATCCGAATACAGAGCAGGAGGCAAAGACAAACGAATGCGGAGATCAGATAAAAGCGTAACCAACCACATAAGCTCACAAGTAGCAAGAGCAAGAGCTCTGTATTCAGCTTCCGCCGAAGAACGGGAAACAGTAGGTTGTTTCTTGGAACGCCAAGAGATCAAAGAGGGACCCAAGAACATTGCAAAACCAGTGGTAGAACGTCGACTGTCCTGACAAGACGCCCAATCCGCATCAGTGGATGATGGTTTACAAGAGAGCATACCAGTGGAATTGAGAAGTTCCAATGTGTATTTCCTCTGGCAAATAGAAATACCAGAAGCAGTACGAGAGACCTCAAGGCCAAGAAAATATTTGAGAGTACCAAGATCACGAAGCTTGAAGTGGAGCTGCAAATCACGAGTCAGATTTTGTGCAAGTTGAGGACCGGTACTGGCAATGACTATGTCATCAACATAGACAAGAACCACAATCAAGTCAGAACCAGAATGTTTAATAAAAAGTGTATGATCACCATGACCTTTTGTAAAGCCTAAAGCAGATAACACAGTGGAGAACTTCAAGAACCACTGACAAGATGCCTGTTTGAGGCCATAAATGGACTTTTTAAGGAGACAGAAAACATTAGGAGGCATAGAGTCCCCCTTACGAGCAGCATAGCCATCAGGTAACCGCATGTACACCTCCTCGTCAAGATCACCGTGTAGGAAAGCATTGGAAATGTCCAATTGCTTAAGAAACCAACCTTTTGAAGCAGAAACTTTGAGAAGAAGCTTGATTGTAGCCATCTTGGCAACAGGGGAGAAAGTTTCTGTATAATCTAAACCTTCTCTCTGTGTGTAACCTTTAGCAACAATCCGAGCTTTATAACGCTCTATGCTTCCATCAGCCAAAAACTTCACAGTAAACACCCACTTACAACCTACTGTCTTCTTCCCACGAGGCAAACTAGTAACCTCCCAAGTCTGATTAGATTCCATGGCTGCAATTTCCTTATCAACTGCATCACTCCAGTCTTTAGAGTGCATTGCCTCAGAGTAAGAATGAGGAATCGGAATTTGAGTGATGTTATTAATGAACATCAAATGTGAAGATGAAAGTTTAGAATAAGAAAGAAAAGACGAAATGGGATAAGAAATATCACTGTCAAGAGTGTAGCAATGATAATCAGAAAGATGAGCAGGTGGTTTCCGAGTACGTGTATTAGAAATTTGAGATGGAGAGGAAGAAGATGGAGAAATTTGAGGTGAGAAAGAAGAACTGAGAGTACCTTGAGGCAAAGAAGTCACTGGTTCAAAGAAGTCAACTTTATCAGCATCAATATGACCAGCAGCAAGAGGAAAAATATTCTCATGAAAAATCACATGTCGAGTAATGTAGACATGACGACTCTCTAAATCCATCAATTTGTAACCTTTTACACCAGCAGGGTAGCCAAGAAAAACACAAGCACGAGAACGAGGCTGAAACTTATGTCTGCCCTTAGGTGAAGTACTACTGTAACAAAGACAACCGAAGGTCTTAAGCTAAGCATAAGAAGGACATTTACCAGTAAGCACTTCAAATGGAGTTTTATTAGAGAGAAGCACAGAGGGTGTTCTGTTGATCAGGAAAACAGCCGTTAAGATACAGTCACCCCAAAAAGACAATGGTACCTTGGACTGAAACAATAACGCACGAGCAACATTAAGGATATGCTGGTGTTTCCTTTCCACCAGAGAGTTTTATTCAGGTGTCTCCGGACAAGAGTGAAACGTAACAATCCCTTTTTGGCGATATAAATCTGTGAACTTAAGCTCCTGAGCATTATCTGAGCGAACAGCCTTAACAGGAACACCATACTGTGTTTCAACTTGAGTAAGAAAAGCAGGAAAAACTGTCAGAACCTCAGATTTACTGCGAAGTAAGAAGACCCAAGTGGCTCTAGAATGGTCATCAACAACTGTTAGAAAATATTTAAAACCTTCAACAGTCTCAACTGAAAAGGGCCCCCAAATATCAATATGTAACAGCTCAAAAACTGAAGTACAAATGTTATTTGCAGAGGGAAAAGATAATTTCTTTTGTTTAGCTAAATGACAAATATGACAGTAAGAATGGTCTTTATTCTTATGTTATAAAGTCTGTAAAGAGTCTGAAATAACATCAAGTCTCGAAAAAGAAGGATGACCAAAGCGCCTGTGCCACGTTCCAATATCCACAACTGCATTGACAGCCACTGAGGAGAAAGAATCCAGCACATACAGATTGCCAATGCGATTACCCTGACCAATCCTCAAGTCCTTGATAGGATCCTGGAGCACACAACAAGATTCATCAAACCAAACTTTCAGACCAAGAGATGTAGTCAAAGCACTCACACTAATAAGATTCAGTTTAAATTCAGGAATAAACAGAACATTATGAAGAATAATGTTCTTGTTTATGTGGATCACACCTATACCACTTATTCTAACCACATCACCCGTTGGGAGATTAACAGAACTGACAACATAAGTGTCAAGTGAACTGAAGAGAGACTGATCATGTGTAACATGATGAGTGGCTCCAGAATCCACCACCCATGTTTGAGGCGATAAGGCATGTTGTGAAACAGTCAAAATGCCAACAAAACAAAAAGTGGAAGAAGAAAAGGTGATACCAGAAGGAGCCATGGGTGTGCGAGAAGAAATAACATCAGTGGTACTTGTTGTAATAGAGGAAGGCTGAAGTTTAGAGCTGAACAAAGCAATGAAATTCTGGATTTGATCATTAGAAAGATTTCCAATAATGCTGTCAAGAGAAGACTCAGATGAAGAAGAACCAATCACTTGTGAAGCAACAGGTTGACCATTCGGAAAAGAAGTGGATTTCTGAGATTTTTCCGAGGTCTTAGACTTAGAACCATACCCTGGTGGAAAACCATGTTTCCTATAGCATTTCTCTACAATGTGTCCAACACGATTGCAGAAAGTACAAATAGGTCTCCCTTTGTTAGGACCATTTTGTACATAGTTAATTGCAGAAGATGTGCCAGTAGAAGATACAGCTTCTGAAACCTGAAAAGCACTAGGAGAAGAAACAATAGTAGAGAATCCACGTTGACTATCATCTTGGTCTAAGAGGTTGTATACTTCCACAAGACTCGGTAAAGCTTTCTTAGCAATGATCTGTCTGCGTACAATTGCATAAGAATCATTAAGACCTGCCAAAAATTTTACAGTCTTAGCTCGTTCTGCTTTTAACTGAAGATTAGAAGCAGCACCACAAACACAGGGCTCTGTAGGTTCATCTGTATGCTCAAGCTGATCCCACAATGTTTTCAGTTGAGTATAATACTCGGAAAGAGATAAAGAACCTTGACGAAGATCTTGAATATCCTGTGTGAGCATAAATGTACGTGGCAAATTAGTCATATGAAAGCGACCATATAAATCACGCCATATATCTGCAGCATCATTCATAAGAAGAATACTGCGATAGATCTGAGAGCTGACAGAATTGAGGAGCCAAGATTTGACCATAGAATTGCAACGAGACCATATGCTAAAAATTTTAGACGATTCAGATGGTCTAATCAAAGTTCCATCTACAAAACCCAGCTTGTTCTTAGCTTCAAGTGAAATGCGCATAGCAGCAGACCAATCATTATAGTTGGTACCATCGAGTTTAAGAGAAACGATACTCAAACCTGGATGATCGGCACTATGCATAAAGAAAGGAGATGCAGATGGATCTGACAAATCTGGTGAAAACGAGCTTCGCAAAGCTTCAGAGGTACGAGATTTACCAATTGAAGGAGATCGCGGAGGAGAATCGATAACACCTGATGATTTGATTTTTGTCCGAGAAGCTGAAGCCATAACCGCCTGTAAACGAGCTGAACGACGAGGAGCTTTACTTATTTTCACCATTGTTTCAGAAGAAAATTAGATCAGAAGAAAGAGTTGGAAGAGAAGAAGCTTATGGGAGCTCAAGATCAAAGAAATTTGAGCTACATTTACAGAAATCGGAGCTCATATAGCTCTGATACCATAATACCATAATAGCAATGAACTGAGATTTGAATAATACTCTTTCTTATTTATCTAATGAAGAATACATATAGTATATATACACTTGAGTAAACCAATGACTAAACCAACTAAATCTATACAATTGATTATGTACTAAACCAGAACTATACAAAACCAGAATGTATGTTATTAGAATTCCCTGGCCCTGACCCATGTATTAGCTATATCAAGAAAGGTTCTACTGTTTGTCAGTCATGTAAACAAACGGATCAAACATGATATATAGAAAGGTAACTACCTCTAACTCACAGGGTTCTTCATTTGAATCTTTCTTCTGACTATCTCTCAAACGCACATCAGAGAGATTCCGCAACTGGAACAAGGCATCATCACTGAGATTATTGATGTCAATCTCTATCTCATCATCTTCCAATCTACCTTCCTTGGAGTTGTGGCCCCTCAGATAATTTAGTATACGTACAGGGAATTCAGTCAAGGACCCCAAATCTTCGCCAAGCTTTACTCTATCTTCATCTGTCATAACCCTTTTAACAGGTTCTAAGTAGTTGTCATGGTTTACAGCATCCATTCTCCTCTTCTTAGCCAGAGGCTCAGGCATTTTAATCTCTTTGTGAGCATGAGCACCCAAATTCCTTGGTTCGGACTTAGTGACAGATGACTTCTTGTCAATAGTTTTCCACCTCACTTCAAAAAACTTGCTGAGGGTATCAGCCATGTGATAAACATTGTTTCCTGGCGGGTTTATGTCATGGCATTGCGAAAAGTAGGACGGGCATCAGCAGAAAACTCGGACGGGCTGGAAAATGTGCCGGAAGTTAATTTGCTCTTGACAGTTCCCAAATCCATTGGATGTTTAATAATGGAGAAATAATCAGGTATGTTGAGCTTGACCACATCAACAGGTCAAAGATCCAGGCGTGCTGATGTGACATCAATCGTTTGAGAAGGGTCTCACATTGCTTCATCCGAAGCATTGTAGAAGAGGTGACCCGCTCTGGTTTGGCAGCGCTTAAGGGGAGCACCCTTTTTCCTGGCCCGGTAGAGCATCGCGCCATCACAAAGCTCTTGGCTCAAGACAAAGTTTTACATACAGGTATACTAATGATCTTAGATCTAGGAAGGTCCACAAGGTTCTTCTCAAAGGACCGTATCTGTACCAGCTCTTGTTGAAACTTCTAAATCAACTTTTTCCTTTCCGAGGATGACAAGTCAGACAAGGGTAAAACCATTCTCGGGACACCGAAAGTTTCATCGTCATCATCATCAAACTTTCTTTTGAAACAATAATTAGAACCCTCTGAAGCATTAGGGCTTCTTTCATCAAAGCCACTGGGAGCGTCGAAATTATTACGATAGTAATCATCTCCTGGGAAACCACAGTTCCTCACAGTCATATCGCCAAAGGTATCGTTTGTCAGACGTCAAGTGGTGCAAAAATCAAAACATATTGATACTAATGTCCGTCAACCAATTTTGATAGTAATGTAAGGCGTTAATCTGGACCGTCGGATCTGAACCCTCGGTTAAAATCGAACGAGATGTGCCACTGGGCTTAAAAGAAAATTTATGGGAGAGACAAAAGCCCATATTCTAACTTTCACATTGGGCCTTTATTGGGTCTATCTAAAGATAATTTGACTGCGAAGGCCAGACAAATTTACAGGGAGGCTTTTTACCGTCGGAAAAGCTTACTGCTACTCTCCTCCTCCTCCTCCTTCATCTTCCATGTTGCATCTCTACACAGATAAATCAGCAAAGCTAGCTTTGCTCTGATTCGTCGCCTCCGATCTCCAATTCTACTAATGGACATACTTTTCGCCCAGATCCAGGCGGACCTCCGTTCTAATGACGCGCTGCGTCAGTCATCGGCGCTTCTTCAGGCTCTGCAGCAATCTGCCGCCGGACGGGATATCTCCGTGATCGCTAAATCTGCTGTGGAGGAGATTGTTGCTTCTCCGGCATCGGCTGTTTGTAAGAAGCTTGCTTTCGACCTCATCCGATCTACTCGCCTGACTCCCGATCTTTGGGATGCCGTTTGTTCAGGTGTCAAAACGGATCTCCATTTCCCGGACCCCGATGTCACCGCCGCAGCTGTCTCCATCCTTGCTGCTCTCCCTTCCTTCTCGCTTCCTAAACTCATCTCTGATTGCAGCACTGAGATTGCTTCCTGCTTCGATTCCCCATCTGACAACCTTCGTTTCTCCATTACTGAGACACTTGGCTGCATCCTTGCCCGCGATGATCTCGTTACACTGTGTGAAAACAATGTTGGTCTTCTTGACAAGGTCTCCAACTGGTGGGCTCGGATCGGCCAGAACATGCTCGACAAGTCCGACGCTGTCTCCAAGGTTGCCTTTGAGTCCGTCGGCAGGCTCTTCCAGGAATTTGACTCTAAGCGGATGAGCCGACTTGCTGGCGACAAGCTCGTTGATAGCGAGAATTCCCTCGCCATCAGGTCCAAGTGGGTCTCCTCCATGGTTGACATCGTCTGGAAAAAGAGGAGTGTTTTGATGGCTAGGTCTCTGGTCCTCCCAGTCGAAACCTTCAGAGCTACTGTTTTCCCTCTTGTCTTTGCTGTCAAGGCTGTTGCTTCGGGCAGTGTCGAAGTGATAAGACAGCTTTCCAAAGCTTCCTCGGCTGCTGCTGCAGCTAATGCCACCGCTGTGGACTCCAATGCGGAGAAGCTTGTTGGCGTCTCAGATTTGGTTACCCATTTGGCGCCATTCTTGGCTTCCTCTTTGGATCCAGCTTTGATTTTTGAAGTTGGAATTAACATGCTTTACCTGGCAGATGTCGCCGGAGGGAAGCCAGAGTGGGCTTCACAGTCCATTATTGCTATTTTAACACTCTGGGACCGCCAAGAGTTTTCTTCTGCTAGAGAGAGTATAGTCAGGGCGGTTGTCACTAACCTGCACTTGCTTGATCTGCATATGCAGGTATGTGTTTTTTTTAACTTCTTTCAATTTTCGTTTACTTCTTGGATTGGTTGTGTGCATTTGTTTTCGAGCTATTGCCCATAATTTTTGAACCATTTCTTTTGGAATTTGTTACAAAGGTCTCGTTGTTTAGAAGACTTCTCCTTATGGTGAGGAACCTGAGAGCAGAATCTGACAGGATGCACGCATTAGCCTGTATCTGCCGGACAGCTCTATGTGTTCACCTTTTTGCCAGAGAAAGTGCCCGAAGAGGTCAGAAGCCTCTGCCTGGGACCGATATTATTTCTCTATTTGAAGATGCAAGGATCAAAGATGATCTCAATAGTGTAACCAGTAAAAGCCTATTCAGGGAAGAGCTTGTAGCAATGCTTGTGGA
The DNA here is from genome assembly GCA_023374145.1 of Lepidium sativum. NCBI lineage: Eukaryota > Viridiplantae > Streptophyta > Magnoliopsida > Brassicales > Brassicaceae > Lepidium > Lepidium sativum. The sequence goes on from JAKUCM010006461.1 coordinate 20,353, forward strand.
AAGTTGCTTCCAGTTATCTCTACCTTTGCCTGAACAAAAAAACTCGGGTATGGAGAGCAGAGTGATTGGTGCACTAGCTTATGGCACTGGTTATGGTGCTCTGAACTGGACAGAACCAGCCCTTGAGGTTGTGGAAGTTTGCAGGCCTTGTGTAAAATGGGATTGTGATGGCAGGACGTACGCTATAGATTGCTATTTGAAATTGCTTGTTAGGCTCTGTCATATCTATGACACCCGTGGTGGAGTGAAAAGGCTTAAAGACGGTGCTTCGCAGGATCAGATATTAAATGAGACGCGATTGCAGAACTTGCAACGTGAACTTGTTAAGGATCTTCAAGAGGTAATTAAGCCTCAGCTGAAAATTCAAACTCATACTCGACAACTTTCATCTGTTATATTTATTTTTCCTTGAGACGTTTAGTTATGATTTTCTTATCTACTATTTAATACTAAACCTGAGAGGAACTATTGCCTGTGGAGTGGAAGTGGTCAATTTCTTATTTTTCCCATGTATTGATCTTGATCTCTATTTGGCAGGTAAATACCCCAAGAATCCTTGGGCGTCTTATATGGACAATTGCAGAACATATTGATCTAGAAGGTCTGGATCCTCTTTTGGCCGATGACCCTGATGATCCGTTGAATATTATCATAGCAAATATGCATAAGGTTCTCTTCAACTTGGATGCCGCTGCAACTACATCGAATAGGCTACAAGATGTTCAGGCTGTCTTATTATGCGCCCAGAGGATGGGATCCCGTCATGCAAGAGCTGGCCAATTAATAACTAAAGAACTTGAAGAGTATAGGAATCATGCTGCTGCAGATACAGTTAGCAAACATCAGACCCGTTTAATCTTGCAGAGGATCAAATATGTCTCAAATATTCCTGAAAAAAGGTGAGCTTTCTCCTTGGCTTGTAATCTTTTTATTGCATGAGTTTTACTGCACCTGGATTGGAACTCACTTGACCTATGGTTTTTTCCAGGTGGGCTGGAGTTAGTGAGACAAGAGGAGATTACCCATTCAGCCATCATAAGCTTACTGTTCAGTTTTACGAACCATCAGCTGCCCAAGACAGGAAATTAGAAGGATTGATTCACAAGGCCATTCTAGAGCTTTGGAGGCCAAAGCCCACTGAATTAACTCTCTTCCTTAAAAAAGAGGTCGACTTGAATTCTATCAAGATTCCTCCCGTAGCATATCCTTTGACTGGAAGCAGTGATCCTTGCTATATAGAGGCTTACCATTTAGCAGATACGAATGACGGAAGGGTCACTTTGCATTTGAAGGTAACATATATATGCTAGTATTGTCCTACCTTCCTTCGGTCTACTTGAATACAGTTTAGTTGGTAAAGTTAAGCGTCTCAATTCTCTTATACTTTATGGTACCTTTCAGATAATTAATTTGACAGAACTTGAACTGAATCGTGTGGATATACGAGTTGGATTATCTGGTGCCCTATACTTCATGGATGGTTCTCCTCAAGCAGTGCGGCAGTTGCGTAATCTTGTTTCACAGGTTGCAATTCAGTCCTAAATGCTTAAACACGTCCATCTCTTTACAATTCTCTAAATATTGTTTGTTGTGATCCACTTTTGTTCTTCATACCTAAATCTACAGATTATAGGTTTAGTATCTGTTAACTGTATTATGATCCACGCTGTGCTTTACTCTTGTAGGATCCTGTACAATGCAGTGTTACAGTGGGTGTCTCTCAATTTGAAAGATGTGGTTTCTGGGTTCAAGTCCTCTACTATCCATTCCGTGGAGCTAGGGGAGATTATGACGGTGACTACATTGAAGAAGATCCACAGATCATGAAGCAGAAGAGAGGTTCAAAATCAGAACTTGGAGAGCCTGTGATCTTAAGATGTCAGCCTTACAAGATCCCTCTGACTGAGCTTCTTCTTCCACACAAAATCTCACCGGTTGAGTTTTTTCGTTTGTGGCCTAGCTTGCCAGCTGTTGCAGAGTACACTGGCACGTACGTGTATGAAGGAAGTGGCTTCATGGCAACCGCTGCACAACAGTATGGTGCTTCACCATTTTTAAGCGGACTCAAATCATTATCATCCAAGCCATTCCACAGAGTCTGTTCCCACATTATACGCACAGTTGCTGGGTTTCAGGTGAATTGTTAGTTCCAGCGAGATCTTCTTGCTCGTCTTGTTCTTAACTAGATTTGAGGTCTTATATATCCCTAACTTTTGGTCACTGCAGCTTTGTTACGCTGCTAAAACGTGGCATGGAGGTTTTATGGGTATGATGATCTTTGGGGCTAGTGAAGTGAGCAGGAACATGGATCTGGGTGACGAGACAACCACCATGCTGTGCAAATTCATGGTTAGAGCCTCAGACGCTTCAATAACGAAGCAAATAGAGTCAGATCTTCAGGGATGGTGTGATGATCTAACTGATGGAGGCGTTGAGTACATGCCAGAGGATGAAGTGAAAGCAACCGCAGCTGAGAAACTGAAGATTTCTATGGAGAGGATAGCATTGTTGAAGGCAGCTCAGCCGAAGAAGACTCCAAAGACAGAGGAGGAATCAGAAGAAGAAGAAGAAGAAGATAATGATGATGATGATGATGATGATGATGAAGAAGAAGAAAAAGAGAAAAAGGAGAAAGAAAAGAGAAAGGAGGAGGAGAAGAAGAAGAAGAAGGAGGAAAAAGGAACATTTTCGAAGCTGACAGCAGAAGAAACAGAGCACATGGCGCTTCAAGCCGCAGTGCTCCAAGAATGGCACATCTTGTGTAAAGATAGAAAATATACCCAAGTTAACTAAAATCAAAAGTACTGTTTCCATGAAAGTTCGACATTTTTTTATTCTTTTTTTATGTTTTGTTCTTAGGTTTAGATGTTTTTGTCTATTTGGTGAAGAAAAGAAACTACGGTGTTATTATTGCTTGACTCTTATGAAATCTGCCGTCTTGTTCACAATTTTCACGACGGTATGACTTTATGTATGATCTGATGATCGACATCCAGACATAGGTTCATGTGTACTGTCTGGTACTCAATAAACAACAAAAACAACTAACAAGCTATCCACGCCTGCATTATGAACGTTGCTTACAGATTATAAGACGAGTCATATCACTAGGTTCCTCTGACGTAATTCCTCTACGCGGTAACCTGAGATGGGGTCCTCTTCTTTCCTTTCTTTACCTCTGTTCCACCGTTTTCTGCCTCCTTTGCCTTCTTTTGGGCACGGATCATTGCTCGCCTAGCACGGGGTCGCATCTCTCTCACTCTACGAGGTGGCATCACAAATGGCTCAAGTGGCTTGTCCCCAAAAGGATGCTCATCGCCTTCGAATATCCTCAGCTTACGATCCCTGTCCTATACCCACCCACACCCAGCAACAAAAACTCAGCACATTCTTGTTTTAAGCAATAAATCCTAAACTATGCCAGCAGTTCTTCAAGGAACTGTGACGTGCAACAATTTACCAGATGAGCGAGCTGAATAGAGAAATGCATCAATATATATAAGCAAGTTTTTCCACCGGATATAAAGGTAAGCAACAAATAACAAAAATGGTCAGACCAACTGCTTAGAACCATCTTCCTTTCAAACCTAAATCAAAGGTATATCTCATTTGATAAGGCGAGCTTGTGAGGAGAGACAACCCACTAGTTATAAGACACCAAAGATCTCATACCCCCGACTCATGTGGGATTCCAACAAGCAAGACTAAAGCCAGGTCTCGGGTCATTTTGAAACCAAAGTATCTCAAGGTACTGAGGATTCAGGCGACTAAAATGTTTCACTCAATATTATACTCACATCACGCAGATTGTTAGTCGGAAGCATGCGCCAAACAGCCTTACGAACGACCTCTGTAGGATCTTTGGCCATCTGATCTTTTAGACTCCGTTCCTTCAGGTGTCCAATGTACCTGTAAACAGAGATTAATAAAGTCGAAAAAATGGTATATACTGGTGAAAAAGATTATGATAAATGCCTTCTTCCAGCTGAAAAATTTAAAAAGGCATTAAAAGAGTGCTACTTGCCCCGTATGCCAACGGTAGAATTTGTCAGTGAGCTTTCTCCCTGTGAAGCCTATTTCCTTAGCATTGAGAACAATACAAATGTCCCCATCATCTCGATTTGGACAATAAGTTGGCTTATCTTTGGCTTGAAGCACGGTTGATATCTGGGACGCGAGTCTACCAAGAACCTACAATACATAAGATATATGAAAGGTACAACAAATAAAATTCTAGCCATTCAGATTTTATGCAAAGAGACAACTAAGATGATAATAAGTTTAAGATTCAATAAGACTAGGAAACCCTGTATCGAATCTGAAAAATTGTAATGTTTACCATTGTGGTTGTATATGGTTCTGAGTATTCTCATGGTTAAATATGTAGGAAGTTGTGAAACTAACAAAGCTTAACAGTAGCCAGAATAAGACACTGGAAGGCAGATAAAAAAGGGAGTAGATTGGAAGAGAGAAACAGTGACAAAACCTGGCCCTTGGCATCAAATACTCGCCAACGAAGACCGTCAAGATTGATACGCTTTATACCTGCCATAGCTTTCTGCAACACATTTCAACACAGTGCAAAGCTTAAGTACAAAGATTTTCTTTAATAGAAAGGGTCCAAAGTCGTTCAAGTTTTTAGCATCTAGTCATTTTCTAATTACATAGCATAGGTGACACTCTCTGAATTTGGCCTCGCCAAAATCGAGAAAAGTTTCAATGAGAAGTTATCATTATTTAATAGGAACTCCATTTGACTAAGTAGATAATGCAATAACATGTAGAAGAAGACCTAAATGTGCGAATCGCTCAACATTGACGGTAATCTAAGGTGGTTGTTTAAAACCGATCGAAAGCTGGAAAATCGAAGGAATACTTAATCTTTGTACCTTCAAGTTTCCATTGAATGAGGCAGCAGCAGCCTGAGTCGCCATCGTTCTTCAGCTGTTTAAAACTTGGAAGACAAAAGATAAAACATACTGAGAATATGGTTGCAGTTAAACAAATTCATATGGAGAAGTCTGCAATTCATATAACTCACCGGAACCGATGACGGAGCCGGAAGTGACGGCAGCGATGAGAAGGGAAGATCTAAGAGTGGACTGTGAGAAAAAGGGTTTTAGAAGGGCTAGTTCTGGTATTTGTTTACTCAGAAAAAGAAAAAAGAAAAAACAGACCTTTTTTATGAAGGAAATGAAAAGATTTAAACTTTAATTATTTCAGTCGTCGACTCGAGGGTTTTAGCTTCTTCTTTGTTCGCCTTGGGTTTTAGCTTTATTAGATCTATTCACCAAATTCAATCAATCAAGGTTCTGTATTTCTTAAACCTCAGGGGAAGAAGAAAGTTGAAGTCTTTTGGGATGGCTATGATCGTGAGACGAGCTGTATCGAGTCGAAATGCGATTTGGTTTCTTAAAACAAGCTCCATAGTTGGTCAAAATCGCGATTTCTCACTCAAGACCCTCTTTTCACCCAATTTGGTGATAAGCCGAGATTTGCCATCCGATTTATCGATGCCCTATTTCCTCAGAGAGTCTCGTCGAGGATTCGCAAAAGGCAAAAAATCAAGTAGGTTTATTATTCATTTCCTTTGACAAAATCGTTGAATCCAATAACGATTTGATTTTGGTAGACATTACAAGTAGAAAGGATAAGTAGAGCTGTAGTAGTTACTATGAAAGGCTTTTGTAATTGTATGATTGGGCGAGTAAAAATACTTTTCTTCTTGTCCAGAGGACGATTCGGCATCAGGGATGGTCGACTCAGCTCCAGATATAGGGCCTACGGTGAAAGCAGCAGCTTCTTCTCAAATGGAGGCAGCCATTGATGCATTATCTCGGGATTTAACTAAATTAAGAACCGGAAGAGCAGCACCAGGTAATTTAACTGTAGCTGTTTCTTCCTTGTTTAGGTAAAGCCTGTCCTTATCTTTTAGTCCTTTTGCAGGAATGCTTGATCATATTATTGTTGAAACGGGAGGAGTAAAGATGCCACTGAATCACTTAGCATTGGTTTCTGTACTGGATCCAAAGACCTTATCTGTGAATCCATATGATCCTGATGTAAGTCTCCAATATTCATTTTTTCTCTTTTACTAAAAAGAAAAGAACTTTAACTTGGTGACTCAATTAGAGTGTGGTTATTCTACTTGTCCCTTTAAGAACTGCATTATATTTTAAACCTCACTTTGTTTTTACAGACGGTGAAGGAACTTGAAAAAGCAATAGTTGCCTCGCCATTAGGATTAAACCCAAAACTGGATGGGCAACGACTAGTGGCATCAATCCCAGCGTACGAAAGAATATACCTTCTTCTCTGTTCATTGTCATCTTTGTTGAAACGTTGCTGATTTTGACACTCACTTGTTGTCCCTTTTATATATTGAGCAGATTGACCAAGGAACATATTCAGGTAAACAATCCAAGTCATGTCTACTTGTGTCTATTTTTTGGCTGGTGAGAATGAGCCTTGATCCTCTAGTGAACTTCAGGCAATGTGCAAGATTGTAACAAAGTCCAGTGAAGTTGTAAAACAAAGCATAAGAAGAGCTAGACAAAAGGTAGTATGTATGAATTTGTAGAGCAGTACCATGGACGCTTTTAGTTGTAAACTGTCTCCAATACGTCAGAAGAAATCTAATGATGAGAGACATTACTTTGGTCAGGCACTTGACACGATAAAGAAAGCAGGCTCGAGCCTATCAAAGGATGAAGTGAAAAGACTAGAGAAGGAAGTGAGTGTCCTTTAGTATGTATGATCTTTGTGCAAATGGATTTTCTTCTTCTTGCTATTAAATCTTTCTGTTTGTGTTGTTAACAGGTTGAAGAGTTGACGAAGAAGTTTGTAAAGTCAGCAGAGGACATGTGCAAGTCCAAAGAGAAAGAGATCACCCAAGTCTGAATCTCATCATCTATACCCATCTCTAGCTGAACCAGTTTCACATCATTTTCTGACCTATAAGAATCTTCTTATTCATTACCAAAATTTGATTTGTGTTGAATAATTTGACGGCCTTGAATTGCAAATTATTGGACTTGGAGAAGAGAGTGCTGGAAGGCTCTTTAAAAGGCCCAAGAAAGGCCTTAAAATTGGTTTTGTTTATTGATGTTACATTCTCCCAAGATAATAGCTTTTGTAGTTGAAAAGAAGTTTTCTAAACTTGAAAACCAAGGTAAAGGAAAGGAAGAGAAGGTAGGAGATGAGTCCATTTCTATACCAATAATTTATATCATTAGGAGGTTGATTTTTGTTCAATTTGTTGCAACTCGTTTCTAATCATTTTGTACTTTATAATAATAATTCAACTAACTCTATTAAGAGAATTTCTCCATGTACCTTATAATGGAAAAAAATAATGATATTATAAACCTTATCTTAACATACCAAATTGAATAGAGTTCTTACAAGCTTACTTTAAAATCCGTACATAGTAGTTTACTCTAAAACTCGGTCCATCTTTGCAACATATTATTATTTTAAGAAGTGAAAAACGTATATCACCTACCACAAATCATATAGTTTAATAAATAAATATAGGTGAAACATGTAGAAATATATAATGTTAAGAGCTAATGATATTCAATTTGGCCCACTCGCATTTGTTTTGAAAAGATAGGCAATCTATCGAATGTTGTGACGTTTTCGGACCCCTGCCTACTAAAGCGAGTCGACTACTCTTTTCTTTGTAGTCGGGAGATTTTTGTAACGTCGTCGTTTAGACATTTGCTGGATCATTTTTTCATAAACATTGAATTACAATTAACCGATTTATTAACCAAATTCTTATATAATTTAGACAACTTACCATTTACTATTACACCAAAATCAATAATAGTCAATAATCTATTTAATTCAGATATTTTTTGTTATCCATATCCTAATTTTTTCAAAACTGAAAATGTGATTGGAACTCATCACTTCTGCCTAACTAAATGAAATAAGCTAACTGACCACTTGTATTTTGGTTAATTCAGATTTTTGGTTTTACTAATTCTCAGATTTTTTCATATGAATTTCTTCTCTCTTTTTCTTTCCTTTTTAGTGGCGTCATAAAAAATTCTAATTTTCTCTTCTATAGATTCTTCAATTCTGTGTCAGTGGCTCTCATCCGCTGATAAACCAAAACGCACACAAGAGAAAAAGAAGTGAACAAAAAGATTTAAAGCTATCATAAGAATTCAGAAATTTCCAGTCTTGCTGCAAAAGGAAGAAGGAGAATCGAAGCAAGCATTCACATTTTCATCTCATTCCCAGTGATTCTGCAGCTGCTCTTATTGATTCTGGGTATTCTCTCACATTACTTTGACGATTTCTTACTGTTTCTTCAACGTTGTGCATTATTCATTGCTTTTTCTTTTTGCTATAATCTGTGTTGGGCTTTCTTGACTTGCTTGGATCTGATGTAAGAGCTGCAAAAAAGCAACTAATTTTAGCTCTAAAATGAGCTTCCAAAGTTACCATTTTTTCACTTCGGATCTTCATCAAACAAAACAATAATGTAGATTGATGACCAAATTACCATAAATTTTGCTTACATGTAGCTTTCTTGTTCATGAGTATAACATATTCATGCATTGTCTTATCGCTGGTTCTGTAAAATGATTGCTTTGCATTCGGATGTTTATGCAGCTTCTGGTTCAGGACTTCATATTACAGTTTTATAGTTTATTGGCAATATGGTTTTGGGTCTAAGCTCGAAGAACAGAAGAAGCTCATCGATTCAAGTTGATTACCTCATTCATATCCATGACATCAAGCCTTGGCCACCTTCTCAGTCTCTTAGATCACTACGCTCTGTTGTAATACAGTGGGAGAATGGTGACCACAATTCTGGAACCACAAGTATAGTTGCTCCTTCTCTTGGATCTGTCATTGGCGAAGGCAAAATCGAATTCAATGAATCTTTTAAGCTTCCTCTCACCTTGCTGAAAGATGCGTCTCCTCGGAATAAGGGGGGTGATGTATTCGTAAAGAACATCTTAGAGCTCAACTTATACGAGCCCCGAAGAGAGAAAACACATCAGCTTTTGGCAACTGCGGCTATAGATTTGGCTGACTACGGTATTGTGAAAGAAAGTTTGAGCTTAACTGCTCCAATGAACAGTAAAAGAAGCTACCGGAATACTACTCAGCCTGTTCTGTCCCTCACTATTCAACCGGTTGATAGACGCCGGGCCAGTTCTTCATCTATGAACAGCTTGAAGGATGAAGCTAAGAATGGTGGTGAATCTGTTTCTGCCTTAATGAATGAGGAATACTATAAGGAAGCTGAGATTGCTTCCATCACAGACGATGACATTTCCTCCCACTCCTCCTTAACGATTTCATCGTCTACTTTAGAGTCTAATGGTGGTTTCTCTGTGCGAACCGAAGAGGTAAGATGGCAATATCTCGATATTCTTTTGATTATTAGAAGATGAAATTTTCTTAACTGGTTTGATGTCTTATTTGCAGGAAGAACATGAGATAGTAACAAGAATTCTAAAGGAAGTGACCACGAGAGATCACAATCAGCATCAGAGAACAGACACGGAGAAAATGCTGGCCAGATTCCGTCACGTTCCTCGTCAGTAGATCTATCTTCGGTGTTTCATATCCCAGGGGACATTCCTGATTCTGCACCCAACACGTCTGTGTCTGAGCTTGAGGACTCTGCTAAGGTGTTTATAACAGAATCTGATGAGAGTTCTAAGCTGGTAAGTAGCAGTCAGCACAATAAAGAAGAGACCAAGTCTATGCCCTTCCAAAATGACGATCACTCAGACAATGCTTTGCCTCAAGCTTCTGAGAATAGTCAAGACTCGATCAGTGATCAGGAACCAGAGAGTATAGTTGAGATATCAAGAAAGGTGAAGTCTGTTCGATCATTCCTGGATATTAATCGGAGCAATAACCAGTTGAGTTTATCCAGCGGAAGAAAAGAAGCTAAGGTATATCCAAAGTCTACACGCGACATAACTATGGAGAGCAAAGTCAAGAACTTGGAAAGTAGAGTAAAGAAGCTTGAAGGTGAATTACGTGAGGCTGCAGCCATCGAAGCAGCTCTATACTCCGTGGTTGCAGAACATGGAAGTTCATCAAGTAAAGTCCATGCGCCTGCTAGACGTCTTTTGAGGCTGTATCTTCATGCTTGTAGAGAAAACCATCTTTCAAGAAGAGCCAATGCAGCTAAAAGTGCCGTCTCTGGGTTAGTTCTTGTCGCCAAAGCGTGTGGAAACGACGTCCCTAGGTATGGTGATATTCGGTTTTGCACAATTACTTTTCTGAGTAAACTTTCTCAGAGTTTCAAAAGAAAAAATATTGTGCCTTGATTGCAGGTTGACATTTTGGTTGTCAAACACTATCGTGCTGAGAGCGATCATAAGTGATTACAGTGCAGAAGAGGAACTACCTGTGTCTGCTGGTCCTGGACCAAGGAAACAGAAGGTTGAAAGAGAAATTGAGAACCGATCGTCCTTAAAGTGGAAAGATTCCTCTTTGAGCAAAAAGGACATTGAGAGTTTTGGTGCCTGGGAGGACCCTGTAACTTTCATTACTGCGCTTGAGAAGGTCGAAGCTTGGATCTTCTTACGCGCTGTAGAATCAATTTGGTGGCAGGTAATGTTTTTTTGTTCTCTCTGCTTCATCTTCATTCTCAACCAATTATAATAAATATGTTCTTTTCCTTTGGTTCCAGACTTTGACACCACGTATGCAGTCTTCGGCAGCATCGACTAGGGAGTTTGATAAAGCTGACTCTGCATCTAAGAAAAATTTTGGTAGGTCGCCGAGTTCTTTGAACCAAGAACAAGGTGACTTCTCGTTGGAGCTTTGGAAAAAGGCTTTCAGGGATGCACATGAACGTTTATGCCCTCTGCGAGCTAGTGGCCATGATTGTGGTTGTTTGCCTGTGCCTGCCCGTCTGGTTAGCATTTTTCCTTCAGAATATTTCACTTCTAGACTTCACTCTTGATATAAAGCGCATGTCCACGTTTTGTAACACAGATAATGGAACAGTGCGTGGCTCGGCTAGATATTGCTATGTTCAATGCTATCCTTCGTGATTCTAATGAAAATTTCCCAACAGACCCTGTATCTGATCCCATTGCAGACTCTAGGGTCTTGCCTATTCCTTCTATGACATCAAGTTTCGGTTCTGGTGCCCAGTTGAAAAACTCGGTCAGTATACTCAACGCAATTCCTTGGGTTATTATACTGTAGTCTCTATAAAGCTCATGCATTATTTATTTTAAACAGATAGGAAACTGGTCTAGGTGGCTCACTGATCTATTCGGCATTGATGATGAAGATGGTGACAGCATTGATGAGAATAGCTATGTTGATAGATTGTTTAAGACATTCAATCTTCTCAAGGCGTTAAGCGATCTAATGATGCTTCCAAAAGATATGCTTCTCAACAGTTCTGTGAGAAAAGAGGTGCAAATGCAAGACAGAACTCAAAACACTCTTTACCTATAAACTTCTTTCCTTTACTTGATCAAATATATCTCTTCTCATTGTCAAGGTTTGCCCAACGTTTGGTGCACCATTGATAAGGAGAGTGTTGAATAATTTTGTCCCAGATGAGTTTTGCCCTGACCCAGTTCCTGATGCTGTATTTGAAGCTCTTGAATCCGAGGTGAGACCACTTTTTAAACGATGGATTTAAGGCCACAAAGCCAATTTTGCTAATAGAAACGTGTTGCCCCTTGCAGGAGGAAGTTGAGAAGGCTATGATCACAAGCTATCCTTGCACTGCACCTCCTCCTGTTTACTCTCCACCTTCAGGGTCTTCAATCTACACCGTCATTGGAGACCTTGGACAGCCTCAAGCGCCGCATTTATGTAGAATCAGGTCATCGGTTACAAGAAAAGCGTGTACAAGTGACGACGAACTGGATGAGCTGAGTTCACCATTGGCTGTTGTTGTTCTTCAACAGGCGGGTTCCAGGAATATCAATAATGGTGATGCAGATGAGACAGTCAGGTATCAACTTCTCAGAGAATGTTGGATGAGTAAATGATCACATATTAATGTTTTTTGTCTTGCAAGTTCCACTTGTGACTGTTGTAAATGTCTTGATGTGTCCAAATCTTTGTCAGTTCGTTGTTCTTGTACAAAGTGTAGCACAAACTTTATTCAACAGTAGTAACAGTACCAGAGACCTGGTTGGGCTTTAAACACTTTAAACAACTCGCAGAATTGGAAATAAGAATAAAATAGAACTACTTTTCATATGTGGAAGGTTGTTCACTCATATCTGCACGCCTTGTTGTGAAATAGAACTACTTTTCATATGTGGAAAATTCTTACTCCGTATACTCATTACAAGCTTTAGTGTATCATCCTCATCACTTAGAGCTCTCGCAAAACTTTTGAATTACAGATATGGAAATAATAATAAAAGGTGCATTTGGGATGACGACCCATAAATGAAGAGAAAGATCAAAATTTATAGCAAAGCTCAGAGAATTTAACTCTAGACTGTGTTGTTCATCATCACAGAGTCAGCTTCTGTGTAGTCGCCAAATTCACCTGCTTCAGATGCAAAGCTGCCAACAAACCCTGCCATGTTTCTCCTGATGTTTCACGGCCAATATGAAAGTCCAGAAGTTTTCTCTGCTTGCTATAGTATTCTTCCAAGGGCTTGACCTAATGAATATCATCACAAGATTTTCAGTTAAATCCTCGCATCTCACTTTGTACCTAGATATATCAAGGCATTGATCATAAACCAGAAAAGTACCTCCTCTGCGTAGACAGCCAGACTCTCCCTCCGGGCTTTGATCGTATTACCTGAGTGCAACATAGAGCCAAGTAACTCTTGTCCAGGCAGATTTGTTTCATTCAGAGAAGTTCGGTTAAGCAAATGATCATCAGAGCATTTAAGATTCACAACGAGATCAATCTGAGCGATTTGGTCAAGAGTTTCCTGCAAACATTCAGAGCAACATGAGAAATCTCTACGAGACAAATTCTTTTTCATTTTCAGGCCAAAGCATATACTTTAATTGAGAATCTCATTAAAATGTGCGGAACAGTCTACAATAAGAGCTTCTCTGATTCAAAATACTGTCAATAATCGTGCACTTAATCAAAACAATAAAAAAAAAAAAACTCACCGCTTGTATACGACTGCGTGGAATTCCCTCAAGAATGAAACCTGTTTCCCCCTTTACATATGCTTCCTCGAGCCTCTTTAATAGTAATGCGAAGATAACACTCTTTGGAACAAGCTTTCGTTCATTTACCGCACTTGCAATCTATAAACCAGAGTTTAATTAGTTCTAACTTCACCTAAAGTTAAGTGTTATGTTGTCTACACAAAGTTTCTATCATCACCTACTAGCTATGTAAGCTATATATCCTTTTAAGAAACAAGACATTGCCCACAAGAAAAAAAACAGAGTTTTTGATCCCCGTATGACTTAAAACAGTGGTTGACATAAAGCACTTGGAAAATATAGCTCAAATTGTTACACACAATCTTCCATAATGAGCAAGAATTCAAAGTAGAAGATCATAGAGAAAAGCAAAACATTGCTTCTTTTAAATGAAATCAAACTCAACACATAAGAGGAGATAGAGAGACAGTACCTCCTTGTAGAGAGAAGATTTAGGGTTAAGTTCTTGACGGACAAGCGATCCCATGGAAATGTGAGGAACTTGGACAAGTTTGGAGAGCCTCTCAGCGAAGACGTGTCTCCAGGCTACAGGTGCGCCCATGAGAACCCACTGGACTCCCCTCTCTGGGCCTGAACCATCTAAACCAAGTCTCGGCTCCGCGAAAAGGCGATCATCTCCGTATAAGTAGTCTTCATCGGAGTCGTAGTCAAACTCCAAAGCAGCCGCTGATCCGAAAGATTGAGGCTTTGGGAAGACCCTTGAAACCGGAAAGGCTCCTCTGACGCGGCTCAGCCATGCCATGGTGAAGGCGTGGCGGGCGGGGAAATCAGGGGAAAGGAGAGAGAGAGAGAAGAAAGATGTAAACGAGAGAGAGAGAGAGAAAGCTTAAAGCGAGGTTTGAATGGTGGAGAGTCGGAAGGGGGCCGAGGTTTAAGGGACAGCTGGCACTTCTTACTTCTCCCTCTCTAGTCTCTTTTAATCTTTCCACGTGCCGGGTCTATTATTTGTTAAATTTTGACTTTTAATACCTTCACATGCTTATTGGCCCAAAAGTAACTACTAGGCCCAACTATATATTCAAGTCAACTAAATACGTAGACGATGTAAAAGTATGACGTATGTATGTATGTGTGTAGATATGATTTACATGAAGCTCGAAATTTCCTAATTTATACAAAAAAATAGAAGACTAGTCAAAGTCAACGGAATCTTGGTCCACATATAGTAACAATGAAAGCACCAAAGTTCTTCGTCTTCGTATTCTTAACAAAACAAAGGAAACTTGTCAACAGAGGATAAAAACCGCGTCAAGTAAGCCTTTAAATCTTTTGAAGCGCCATAAAATCAAATCACAAGTCCACCTCCGTCCGCATGTGTTCACGTACGGTCCACTACGTCTTTGGTCTTTGATTATATTTCTAAGTTTTTCAAGTGTCTCTCTTCCATAGAATCTTCTCTATATATACATTTCTATTGCCAAATTTTCAAACAGAAGAAAATTAGAATCTCTTACTCCTCTCTCTCTTTCAAATCTTCTTAATCTTCTATGACGAGCGATAACGTTAACAAACGTGAAGAGTATAAACGGGTGTTTTAGTTGCTTTGACAAGAGCCAAGAAGGTAAGGTATCTGTTTCCACCATCGAAAAATGCGTTGAAGCTATTAAGTCTGGCAAACGGCTTATACCGGAAGAGACTCTAGATCCCGAGACGACTGATGAATCATTGGAACTCGAGGAATTCGTGAAGTTGGTTGAAGAAGGAGAAGAAGAAGACAAGGAGAAAGACTTGAAGGAAGCTTACAAGTTGTATGAAGAGACTGAAGGCATCACACCCAAAAGTTTGAAGAGGATGCTTAGTTTATTGGGTGAGTCCAAAAGTCTCAACGAATGTGAGGTTATGATTTCCAATTCGATATTAATAGGGATGGGATTATTACCTTTGATGAGTTTTAGAGTCATGATGCAATAATTCATATCTATATATATATATATATATTAGTTACAAATATATAGCTTCATTCACCTATACTACTCTTCCTTACCAAAGGCTTGTATGAACTCTCTGATATTAAGGTACTCTCTCTCTCTATTACTTCTTCATCTTCATCTTCCTCATCGTCATCCACCAGTCTTGAAACCCTCTCTGCAATCTCACATGCGCTTGGCCTTGACTCTGGTTCCTCTGCAGTACAATCTCTAGCAATACTTGCCATTTCAAATGCGCAATCAACTGAATAGCTCTCTCCCAATGTGCTGTCCATCACTTCCCTCAGCATATCCTTGTCCCCAAGAATACTTCTCAATCTCTTCCATTCGGAAACACAACTTTCTTGTGTCTCGAGGGCTGTTGTCTCTTCTTCATGCAACTCAAGTGGATTTTTTCCAGACAAAACCTCCATTAAGACAATCCCGTAAGCGTATACGTCAGTTGCTAGAGACAACGAACTTTCTACAAGGCTCTCTTCCGTCGCTAATTCAACAGTTACCCACTTTGACATCCCAAAGTTTCCGACCTTACCTCTGAGATCTTCGTTCAAGAAGATGTTTCTGCTCTTGATTGTTGCCATGGACGTAGTTGATACGATTGTATATACTTTAACGCAATGGCAACGTCATGACAGATCTTGATCCTCTGTTTCCATGCTAAGAAACAGTAACAAGACTCAATGAATTGATTCTTAATCGCCAATTTATTTTGAACCCAATCCCATAGGGACCCATTCTTTGCATACTCGAAAACCAGATAAGAAGACTGATCAGCTTCTCTGAAACAAGTGCCCAAGACCCTAATCAGATTGTGGTTGTAATAGTGTGATTGATCATTGAGAAGACCGAAATCAAATCTTCTCATTGCATCTGAACTCACTTGCTTTATAGCCAAGTCTTTGCCTTTGAGCGTACCGAAATAAACCGAACCTTTAATATGATTGCTTGAACTAAAATTCTCAGTGGCTTTTTCCAACTCTTCCAAGCCGTAAATCTCAATAATGGGTTTTTCGTGGCGTTGTGGTGCCCATAGTGGTGTGAGAATCCAAGATGGAACCGTCCTGTGACCCTTCAAACGAGATTTTCTTGTCACTCGTGGTTCGGATGCTCAGACTCAGCTGCCGTGTCTCGGGGTCTTTATTGCTTATCCAGTTCTGAGTTTGCAACCGCGTCTCTTTCTTCCAGTGTAAGTAACCAAACACCATGAGACTGATAAGTCCGCAAACTATAGCAATCACGCTGCTCACAGCGATCATGAGCTTCATCTTTGACCGTTTCTTCTTAGATAGATGGTGATTCTCGGTGGTTCCGTTTTTATGTAATCCGGAGTCTTTTGGTTGGGCCAACGGATCGAGAACCGGTTTGTGATCAAGCGGTATCAGAGCAGGCTTGAGTGGAACCACACCAGATTTGTTGTTTGCAGAGACAATAGCATCCTCTGTTGTGTTGAACTTAACCGCCAGGCTGGAAACGCTGTCTCCGACGCTCGCCGGGGTACGTGACAAGAAAACTAGCGTTTGAAACGCCTTCTTCTGGGCAAGAACACCTGATAGCCAAACGCAACTTAATGTTGTCGCCGAGTTTGTCTTCAGGAAACATCAGGACTTCTTCTCCCTGGACAGATCTGCAAATGAAAAATAGAACCTGGAATCTAGACTCAATAGATCAATTTCAGTAACTTTATAATCAACCAAAAAAGTATGGAAACAGAGATGGCTCACAGGCAAGTGGTCAGGCCTTGCAGAGACTGAGAGACAGAGCGAAAGGTGTCCCCTTTGACGCAAGTTTTGATGAGATGGGCCTCATAGACCCTTCCGTTACATTTGCAGTCAATTGGGATCAACAGTAACTGACCTTGTGGTTGCGGAACAACTCGTCAGCGCCTATGAGACCCAAATGCTTGGAGGCTCTGAGAATGGCGAAAGTGTGGCACTTTTGAAGGTTAGAGTGGCAAACATAGCTGAAGGAGGAGGCCTTCTTCTTCAGGGTCGCAGCTGTGTGAAGTTACAGAGAGAGCTGATGAAGAGGAGATGAAGAGCAAGAACACTACTACTACAAGACTTGCCATGTACTGCTTCCCA
Source organism: Lepidium sativum (assembly GCA_023374145.1). NCBI lineage: Eukaryota > Viridiplantae > Streptophyta > Magnoliopsida > Brassicales > Brassicaceae > Lepidium > Lepidium sativum. The sequence goes on from JAKUCM010006461.1 coordinate 37,526, forward strand.
AATGAACCAGCCATGTCGAATGCTATTATGCATGTATGTGTTTATGTATATATATTGGCCAAACAAATATAGATTTTATTTTGTTAATTAATTGTTAAGTGAAAAAAAATCAGTGTTAATAAATGACTTCCACCTTTTTTTTTGCTGATGTGAAAATTAAGATTTTTGATCTCTTTTTTTCTTTTCTCGAAACCAACATTTTTGAGCATTACTTTGCTAAAATCTTTCATCAACCGAACTTGGCTCAACTTTACACCAAGACCTTAACAATAGTTACTGTATATTAACAGTAGATTAGATGATTGCATTACTATTAACCGAACCATCAGTTAATAATTTAAACCAAAAAGCAATTTTCATAATTACTCAAAAAGCGTAATTGGATTTGGAGCTATGGTGGTTTGTCGAAGAGAGGGGTGGCTATGAATCCCAAGAAAAGAAAAATCAATAAAATAAAAAAGGAATTCTTGTGCTTAGAACTTGTCTTCGTAAACTCAACAACATTCACAAAGTGCAAAGTCCAAGCTGAATGAATCTAAATGGTACGACCTCACTTTGTCCTAAGAAGATAATACAATATAACTTAGATATGCGATATATCGTTTTCTTTGGAACATATTTCTGGCCGATTCAGGACCCACCTTGTAGTTTTCTTTGTTGGGTTTCATCTTGGAGTCATGGCCCGTATTTCGGGGTCCGAAGCATGTGCTATAGTTTATAGAGCCTCGGAGATCTAGACTTTCAGAATTGATTCACACCTAAAAGATATATGAATCTCTTTGGAGCTTGCAAAATGGGTAACCATAGGTTTAAACACTTATACACTAAGTGTAGTAATATTGCCATATTGGTATGAGACCTGATCAGCACGTTCACAGTAAGCGAACACATGAACATTCTAGCTTAAACTAGTTTGGACTTTTGACGTAGCGACATAGACTTTAGTACTTTGTCTTCAACCAATATCATTCGAAAATTGAATCATCAGTAAAGGAAATGTGAAAAGATATAGGTGAAAGGCGTCAAGCCAACAAATCCAACAGTAGACTAAAACTTTAAGATGGAATGCCCAGGTCAAGTAAAATCCAAAACATAGTGTGGAGAATGATTTAAGAATTGATAGGAGAAAACAGAAAAACATTATCAAGAAACTGAAAGGACATATGCCATACAAAGCAACGACATGAGGCAAAAAGGCTTAAGTAAACTTAGGTCCATTTTGCAATTAATCCTTAAGTTGACCCCACTCCCCAAAAAGACAAGTTAAAAGGTTGAAGCAAACTAATGTAAATCTTAAGGAGGCTACTACAATATTTTAAGCACATAATGTAACAAATTTAATTTCTATTCATAACCAGTAAGAATACACTTGGGACTACCCTTAATACCCAAATCCTACGAAATAATATCATGCTAGTTGGTTTCCAATACTACAATTCTATATTATAGATAAAGTGTATGCGTGTGTGTGTGTGTTTCTGTGAGGAAGAATTAATAACTCGAAAGATGAATTGTCATACAGTTGTTGGGAGCAAGAGTCTGACGTATCACGCACGATTCACGAAATAAGTTTTAAACAATAAAGGAACAACTTTTAACCTCCTGACAGAAACGAAGAGATACCTTATTCCGATGAGGAAAACAACGCCGTCTCAGCACCACGTGCAACTCTTTTTCTATAAAGAAAATACAAAACTATTAGCCAAAGACTTTTAAAAGGGCTTTGGTCGGATGTATAATACTCAAAACATATCTTACATTAATACATGGGTAGTACTGTCTCATGTGGTGGGTTGGGCTTTCTCAACACTGCTCCTCAAAAGGGAGATGACTTTCGCTGGCTCCGGAGCTCCAAACACTGAACTTCCTGCCACGATACAGTTGGCACCGGCTGCAGCTGCTGTGTCAATTGTTGATGGGCCTAAGCCGCCATCTACCTGATGCAGAAGGGAGGACATATAGATGAACACAATTTAAGGAAATCTCACACTTCGACTCTGTACAAGGAGAGGCCTTACCTCAATATCAAGTGTTGGGTATTTCTGCCTCAGCACCCGCACCTATCACATTTACAGCCAAGGAAATCACAACATATACATATGGGCATTCAATCTCCCAAGTTGAAGATTTTCTTTATCAAAAAGAGTCGAGACTCAGGAAACCTTGTCCATTCATTTCAGGCATAAACTTTCTGGCCTCCAAATCCAGGTGCCACAGTCATCACTAGAACCATTTCAACTGGAGTTGTCCCTTCAACCTGTCATAATTCAATCACGATAACCCGATTGCACTCTGGAACAGGCATAATGCCACCATACAGAAGATCAAACTCGTACCAAGGGATAGACTTGTTCAAACAGGTGTTTCAGGCTTTAGAGCCACACCAGGCCTCATCCCAGCAGACTTAATCTTCTCCACAAGTTGTTGCCAATTGTCCTGAGATAATAGGCGATTCAAATCAAATATCATTATAGATTTG
>JAKUCM010006462.1:0-13494 GCA_023374145.1 Lepidium sativum
TTGTGCACTTACCACCTGCCACTGGAGGGGGGGGGGGGGGCTAAATGCTACTTCCGACCGTCCTATTAGTTTAATTAATATTATTTTTTGACTTTTAATTTAGTGAAATTTTAAAAACTTTACACAGATTTTTTTATTGTAGCTAATTTTTAAATTGATCACTAATTATATCCGTGGTTAAATCTTTGTTATTCTATTAATAGGTGACATATGTATAGTCAACTTAAACAATAAATATACGACCAAATAAAATAACAAAGTGAAAATTTTTAAGACAAACCAAACAAATATTTAATTTTAGAAAATATATAAATAAATTTTAAGAGATAAAAAATCATAAAAAATTAAGAAAATAACTTTTTCTAAAAAATCATATTTAAAAAAAATATGATTTCTTATAAATAGATAAATTAAAATAGTATTAAATAACACAATAGCTAACCAAAATATACCTTATTATATTCCACGTAATTCAAAATCAACTTGAAAACCTTAATTCAAAATTCATCACAAACTATAAAAAATTTCAATAAATCAAGTGTTTTCGATAAGATAATAGGAACACCTACATGAATAAATTGATGAAGCATTGTTGATGCTTCTGATACAGTAGGTGCTTCCGACATAGTAGGTCCTTCTAGCACTCGATGCTTCAGGCAATTCATTGATACTATATGTTTCATTAACTCATATATGTAGGTGTTTTATAACTTATTCTCATTCTTTTCTCTTCCATTTCTTAAATGTCAATCTTTAAAATTTTCAATAAAACATTTAGTAAAATGTTTATTTTTATGGTAAAATTACCATGTCAAAATATTTAATTTGTTAAAACATTTTATAGTTCGTGACGAATATTGAATTAGGTTTTAGAGTTAAAGATTTTAAAATCGGATAGATTAATGATTGTAGTCAAATTCTAATAAGGTTGTATTTAATTTAATTTATTTTAATACATTTTAAATATTTTTAATATAGATTTTTGGGTAAATTAAATAGATAATCATTTAGTTTATTTAAATTAGGTATCTAGGCAATTCTTTTATAAATTAGGGGCATAAACCTACAATTCCATTTGATGACCGAAAATATCCATTACGTAAAAAACGAACTTGCGCACATTAATGATTATCTTAATGTGTACAAAAATACATTTGATTTTGACATATAAAATTAGCATAAAAGTAATAGATGTGACTAATTTAGAATGAAAATAAAATTAAAAATTTAGTTTGAAGGCAAACTAAGAGTTCTATATTAACGTATACAAAAGATGTTACATGCTAAACACAATCTTTAATAAGTACTAAGTCTGGTAGATATTAAAAATTTAGTAAACAAGGAGTATGACACATAATACTAACATTTGTTTGAAAGAATAATATTATAGGGATGTTGCAGTTATGATCTAGAAAAAAATATAATTGTTAACTGATGATTATAGGCTAAGAATAATAAATTAGATTTATTGGTATATAAAAGCGGAAGTGACAACAAATACATATAAGCTGTGTGAATTTTATGATTTATGAATTAATAGACAATCTATAGTAGTTATGCATATTGTACTTTCATCATATTTTACATAACAAATAAAAAAAAATGTAGTAGGTAACAAAAATTTGATTTGTTAATAACTTTTTTAAGTGTCAACAAAATGACTTAACTAAAAACAAGGAGTAAGCAATATATAAGCATGTAAAAAAGTTAACATGCTAACAATACAACAGTCGCATAAAATAAAATTTTAGTATCCAAGATTGAAATGGTTGGAAGCTACTGCTTGTATGCACACTTAAAAAATATAAAAGACTTCAAACACACAACAAGAGTTAACAAGCTTGACCTGTTAATGATTTTGTTAAGTGTTGAAAAAGAAGCAATATATAAACAGGTTGAGAAAACTTTGATTTTTAAAAATTATTTTGATTTTCTTTATTTTTAATCATTTTATTTATTTTCTAAAATTTTATTTTAATTTACTTTATTTTATTTTATATATACAATTTTCTTAATTTTTTATTTATTAAAATACCTTTTCATTTTTGATTATTTTAATTATTTTAATTTTTTTATTCGACCGTAGATGTCTTACTTAAATGCGGCTGTATGGGTTTCACCTCACAACATAATAACAAAGATTTGACCGTTGACTGACAAAGTTAATAATCAATTTAGAAATATGTCACAATTAAAAAATTCATGATTCTTTTTTAAATTTTTTAAACACCGTTAAATTTTAAGATGAAAAGCATTAAGAATCAGCTAAAAAATACATGAGAATTTTCCTGACAATTTCAAGCCATCGTTCAGTATTTGGACCTAAAAATGATCTAAAATTGATCTTACATGAAAAGAAATTATATTCAATAACTTGATCAAAATATTTCTCTTATTTCATTATCTTTTTCTCAATAATAAAATTAATAAACCCCAATCTATAATATAAAACACTCTTTAAATTTCTCTTATAATTTACCTTCACTATTAACCCTAATGCAAGAATCAATAACAAGATAATCCTAAATGTGAGATTAAAAATGCCTCTTATGCCACTATTATGCATAATTTATATATGAATCTTATACTATTAGAAGATGATTTTTATCAAAAAGCTTTTGTATCAATATCATATTTAATTTCAACATGATTAGTTACAAAATTATCTTTAATATTAAAATTTATTTTACTTTGATATTTAAATAGTATCTTATTTTTATAATGTAGATAATTAGATAAAATAAATAAATCTAAAATTTTTACATTTATATTGATTAAATTCGTAATCAAATTTAATATTTTTATTTTGATTTGTCATATATTTTAAAATTTATCTGAAAATTAATTAAGAAAATGTTTGTTTTGATTTAATACTATTTAAAATTTTAATGATTTCATAATTACAAATCTTTATCATAATCTTTAATAAATTATATTTCTATTTGAATATAATCTTTGATAAAATATGTACGTATTTAAAAATTATATAATTTTTTATAGAAAGCAAATATAATTAATTTTTAATCTATCAAAAACTCTTATTTACCGTAAGCATTTATTAAATTTGCAGTTTTTCTTTTGTTACAAAATATTTTGTTTATATTTCTTTCTTTTATCATGTCAAGCGTGAAGAACCAAATTAGAAAAACTACGAAGATCATTTTAACCAATTGTGATGATTTTGGTCGATAAAAAGACTAGTATAAATTTTTGGGTAGAAGTTACTTATTAATGATTTTTGAAAGAAAATTGCTTTGTCAAATTTTTTAAAATTTTATTCAAATAACATAAAACTAATAATGTATGATAAAAACTATACATTGATGGTTCAAAAAAAAAAAAAAACAAAATAGTCATATATATGTTTATGTTTTTGCGTTACATTAATGTACTTATAAAAATAAAATTTAATGAATTTTAAAAAAAAGATTGGAATTCTGTTTTCTATTTTCTTTGTTTTTTGGTCGAAAACTATGGCATTGATAGAAATTAAAGATCCATCTCCATAAGGAGCAGATTCTTTGCCAAAACCATCAGCTATCCCCATTTGTACGCTTAATGTGGTAGAAGTGGATGGATGTAAAACATTGAGCAAAGACTAAGCCGTAAATATCTAGGAGAAGTGAATCTGAGTACACCACGCTGAGCTCGGCTATTCCCCAATTCGACGGCGTGAAACAAGTCTGCTTGTAAAGCAAATCCTTCTGCCATTAATGGACTACTTGTGAAGCTTCGGGGTTGCTGATTTATGTATAAAGTCCTCGTCGGATCTGTTCTGGTTATGCCATCCGAGACCTGAGATTTGTCACCAATTGGCAGAGCTTCATTCATTGCTTTCCCAGACGAAGAGCTTTATCTTTGGGGGAGCATGTAGTAGACCAGCCATGTTTGTTCCAGTTGAAGTCTAGAGGTGACACTTCATTTTCCTCCGACTCAGTACTCTCTGTTATAACCTGACCTTAACTTTATATTTCGGATCCATGCATATTTCTTCTTTGCACGTGATCCTATTTTTTTTTTTTTTTTTTTTTTTTTTTTTTTTTTTTTTTTGACAACGGCATAAAACTTCCAAAAACAAAAAAAGACAAGAGCAGAAGATCACCCATCAAAACGGAAATCCTTTGCCCGGCGGGCCAGACAATCCGTTTTATGATTAAGTGACCTCGGAATAACTGACAAAGAAAAAAAACCAAGAACAAAAGAGCGTAGACTCACCGAACTTCTCTTGGTATGGAATGAAAGCAGGCCAATCTCCCGGATGCTCTAGGATCCGCACCACCGTCTCACAGTCAGTCGAAAGCTCCACCCTCTAGCACGTGACGGGTTGCCAAAGCTTCCATCGCCCATAAAACTGCTTCCACCTCCGCATGAGTAGCTGACAGACATCTTGAAATGCCTTTAGATCCTTCTTGTTCTCCACCCACTGAATCTGAGAAGCAAAACCAACCTAAACCCAAGTAACGGTCGGTAATCTTCCAGGACGCGTCTACAAAGCATTTAAAACCTGTAAACTGCATATTGGCTGTGGTAGGGAAAACTATGCGCGATTTCCTGACTTGACTCCATATCAATGGAGAGTCAAAACCATGTGACACCCCTGAAAGTGCCTTTATCCATTCTGCGTAATCCGCATCAGTAATGTGCACTATTCTTTGCGGGTCAATGACTGTTCCCGTGAAACAAAAGGCATTCCTCGCTTTCCAGATTTGCCATAGAATCCATGGGAATACCTGACAAGCATCATTTGTCGATATCAACCGAAACATGTAATCCAGGTTAGCCCAAAGAGATTCCCCGGGAAATAAACTCGGTGGAGACGGTATACGAGACAAAGCCCAGACCTGAAGGGCCGGTGGACAGAGGAACAAAGCGTGATTAATGGACTCTTGCGCCTCATCACATCGAGTACAACTAGGGTCAGAGATGATTCGTCTCTGTACAATATTTTTACTGACCGCCAAACAGCCTGACAATATTTGCCAAAGAAAATGCTTGATCTTGGTTGGGCACCTCAGCTTCCAAACATTACAATATAGGGACTCGAAACAGGGGCCCATTTGGCCTTTATCCCTAGCAGACATACTTTCAGCTAAATGATAACCTGACTTTACCGAATATCGTCCCGTAGTCGTGTAATGACAACCCCAGTAGTCTTGGCGATCCCCTAATGGGATAGGAATGCCAAGAATTAAGTTTGTATCTTACAGATCAAAATACTGACGAATTAAGGTCTCCTTCCATTTGCCTCTTGGCTTATCGATAAATTGATCCAGAGTCAAGTCTGGATACAAACTTCCACTTGACCATCTCGCCCCTCGCGGAATAATGTCGGGAATCCAAGGATCTTGCCAAACCTTAATCGTTTTCCCATTTCCAATTCTTCTAATAGCCCCGTTTTCCACTAGGTTTCTAGCAGAGTACAGGCTACGCCACCCATATGATGGGAGGCTTTTCATATTTACATCTAAAAAGCATTGATCTTTAAAGTAACGCCCTTTGAGCACCTTTGCCAATAGAGACTCCGGATGATCTAAGATACGCCATAGTTGTTTAGCCAGCATTGCAGTGTTAAAATCTTCTAATTTACGAAACCCCAAGCCCCCTGCTGTTTTAGGTTTACAAAGTGCATCCCATCGACGCCAGTGTATACCACCATTTTCCCCCTACCCAGACCACCAGAAATCAGCGATTGCCGAGACTAAATTCTGAATGACTCCCTGAGGCAGCCTGTAGCAGGACATGACATACGTTGGCAAAGCTGTTAAAACAGACTTAATTAATACTTCTTTCCCTGCTTTAGACAAATATCTAGTCGACCAGTTGCTAATGCGGGCCAGCAACTTTTCCTTAACAAAGGAAAAAACTTTAGTTTTTGCTCCTCCTATATTTTCTGGGAGTCCTAAATATGTTCCCATACCTCCTAATTTATTGATTCTAAGAATTTGTTGTATCTCCAATTGTACTGGTCGCGGGACCGTATGACCAAATTGTATAGATGATTTCTCAAAATTGATCTGTTGACCCGAAATCGATTCATACTCCTTTAAAATCATCAATATTTGTTTGGCTTCTTCGACACTTGCCTTACAAAAAAATAAACTGTCATCTGCAAACAAAAGATGCGAGATAGGCGGGCTTGCCCGAGCGATGGGAAGCCCTGTAAATAACTTGCGTGATTCCGCCACCTTTAATCGACATATAAGCCATTTTGTACACAGTATGAAAACATAGGGCGACAAAGGATCGCCTTGTCTGAGTCCCCGCTGAGGTATGATACGACCTCCCGAGACACCATTAATAAGCACTGTATACTCAATCGAAGTTAGACAAAACATTATGCATTGTACCCAATTGGCACAAAAACCCATTTGACTTAGAAGAGCTCTGACAAAATTCCATTTTATTCTGTCATAAGCCTTACTCATATCAGTTTTAAGACCCATAAACTTGCCCTTCACTGATTCATTTGTACGTAGAGCATGGAACATCTCCTGTGCTATCAATATATTATCCGAAATCAACCTTCCCGGGATAAAAGCCGATTGAGTTTCCGAAATCAGTTTTGGCAAAAATCTTTTTAGCCTTAAACACAACACTTTAGAGATCAACTTATAACCAACATTGCATAAACTTATTGGTCTAAAATCCGTCATTTTCGTTGGACGTGCTAATTTTGGAATGAGACAAATATTCGTCTTATTCAAACTTTTCTCAAAAACACCCTTGAATTAAGAAATCATTAACCAAGGATACTAAATCCTTCTTAACCGTTTCCCATGAGCTTTGGAAAAACAAAGCAGTCATACCATCCGGACCCGGTGTTTTCCCTGGGTCCATCATGAATAATGCGATTCGAACCTCTTCCACTGTTGCCCACTCTCATCAACCATTGATTATCCACGTCCGTTATCCTGGATTGGATCCTATTTTCTTCTATATGTTAAAATTCACGTGTTGAAGAGAAAAAAGATTAATGTAATATATTTATCATACCAATTGTTAAAAGGTTACACCAATAATATTTTCAATCTCTTGTAAACCGTTTAAAAATTATTATATTTTAAGAGTGACATCAATAAAAACAATTATCTATATATTATTTTCCTATATAAAAATGAATCATCGATTGGAAGAGGTGTATAGTTTAGTGGCCGGATCCATTGGAAAAGTCAAAAAGGTAGATGTAGGGAAAGGTATGGTTCTGGTAGAAATATCATGTTCTAAACCACTTATATTTTCCTCAGTTTTAGAGTTCAAGGAGGGGATAGAATCTAGAATTTTAATAGAATACAAAAGACTACTAGGTTTTTGTAGCTTATGTTTTCGAATGACCCATGATTCTACTAGATGTTACAAAACTAAGAAGTTACATGTAGGAATCGGGGAAGGAATTCATGGCAAGCAAGTGGCAGATCGGAAAACTAGAAGTTACAAAGGAGCTGTCACCTTGGGACATCCAAGCGGTGAAGGTATCAAAACTAGTCACAACGTGTCCAAGAGGAGAAACAAAGGCGTTTCTTCATTAAGACCACGAGTAGAAACAGCAGAACCGGTTAGCTCAAAATCTGTGATTTTATGTGATGTTTCTATTATGTTTCATTCTGATGATATAGTAAATTCAGCATTTGTGATTAATTGCAGTGTACTAATGGGTTATTATGGTTATTATTGGTCAGGTCCGTAGACCTCTATTTCAGAGTACATATGTTGAAACTCTGGAGACAACGTTGAAAAGCTCGAAAGTGACAGAGCAGATTGAGCAGGTTGGTACGGTTCCAGCTGAACACAACTCGGAACCCGTGGATAACATTGACGCAGAAACTGCTCCTATATAGGGAGATGCATCGCCGACAGATGGGATCGAGCTATCTCTAACTGAAGAGGAAGCTATGAATGCTGCTGGAGATGAGGATTATGAGTAAGAGGACACATTGCTCTATACTGAGGAAGATTTAATGGAAGATATGGCCTTTTGTGCAGCAGTGGCTAATGTGGAAACAATGACAGAGCTGATCGGATCGGAATCAATTCCGAGTTCGAGCAGACATTGAAGAAATGTCGGGTAACTGAGCAACCAGCACAGCAAGTGGGACATAGCAAAACAGCTTCAAGGAATACTACTCCAATTCGGGGTATTAGATTTAAGAAGGCTTTAGCACTAAAAGCAATGTCTCCTAGGAAAACTCCAAAAAATAAAACAATTAAGGAGAGTTCAAACAAAGATATGGACAAGAGTCCAATGAAGTTTTAATTTTTAAATGTTTAATGTAATTTGCTGGAATTGCCAGGGTATTGGTAATAGAATTTCAATTAATTATATAAGAGAAATTTAGAAACGTTTTAAACCTGAATTTTTATTTCTACCAGAGACAAAAAAATAATTTTCTTTTCATGGAAAAATTACAATATCACTTTGGATATAATTGTATAACTACAGTCGAACCGAGGGGAAAAAGCGGGGTCTGGCACTATATTATAAGGATCATATGAATGTGGTAATAAATTACAAAGACAATAATATGATTGACATCTCCTTGGAATTCCAAGGACAAAAAATATTTATAACCTTCATATATGGAGAACCAGTTTTATAGAGGAGAGAATATGTCTGGGAGAAATTAACTACGATGGGTACCCAACGAGCAGAGCCGTGGTTAGTCACAGGCGATTTTAATGAACTTACGGGTAATCATGAAAAAATGGGGGGGGGGGGGGGTGTATTGAGGCCGGCGACACAATTCACAGCCTTCAATCAGATGTTACATGACTGCGGATTGATTGAATTTCCAAAAATTGGAAATTTTTGGTCATGGCGGGGAGTTAGACAAAATGGAATAATCCGCTGTATTTTGGATAAAAGCTTCGGGAACGAAGAATGGCATGAATTATTTACGAATTCAGTGACAGAGTATTTAGATATGATTGGGTCGGATCATAGACCTATAGTGGGACGGTTTTCAAATTATGTACAATCAAACCGTCGACAGTTTATATTTGATAGTCGCTGGGTAGGAAAACCCGGATTTTTTGATACTGTAAAACTGTATTGGGAGAAGCAAAATAATAAGACTCGAATCACCCTAGCAGATAAATTACGGGGATGCCGTAGTGAGATCTCGAAATGGAGATATAATACTATTTCCCCGGGACAAAAAATAATTGGTGATCTGAAACAGGAATTAGAGGATTTGAAAAATGATACACTGCCGAATACGTATAGGATATCGATTATTCATAAGGATTTGCGAAATGCTTACCTAGATGAGGAAAGGTACTGGAAACAGAAAAGTAGGAATAGATGGCTCAGGGAAGGAGACGAAAATACACGATTTTTCCACGCCCAAACTAAGCAGCGTAGAGCTCGGAATAGGATAATTGGGTTGTATTCCCGCGAGGATGAATGGCTAATTAAGGATGGGGGAAATTTATGCTGAAGCAGTGAGGTATTTCACTGAATTATTTTCCAGTAATGGCGATTCTACGATGATATTAGAGATTTGGAAGTCAAGATCACGGCTTCGGACAATCATACCTTAATGAGAAAAGCGACGGCGGAGGAAGTCCATCGAGCTTTATTTGCAAGTAGACTCGGGGAAAAGCACCAGGCCCAGATGGCCTGACTGCTCTGTTTTTCCAAGAATCATGGGACATAGTAAAAGATGATCTGATTAAGTTGGTCAATCATTTTATCTCTAATGGTTCATTTGAGAAAGATTTAAATAGAACAAATTTATGTCTAATTCCGAAAGTATCAAGACCCACGAGGATGGTGGATTTTAGGCCAATTAGTTTGTGTAATGTAGCATATAAGATTATATCAAAAGTAATGTGTCTACGTTTACGAGTGGTGCTCCCCAGATTAGTGTCAGAAACTCAGTCGGCGTTTGTTGCCGGGAGGAATATCTCAGATAATATATTGATAGCACAAGAAATGTTTCATGCTCTGCGACGAACCCAGCCGTTAGGGGTAAGTATATAGCAGTTAAAACAGACATGAGTAAAGCTTATGATCGTGTTGAATGAAATTTTGTAAAAATTCTACTACAAAAATTGGGATTTTGTGAGGAGTGGATCCGATGCGTTATGTTCTACATCACAAGTGTGCAATATTCGGTTTTAGTAAATGGAACACCTGGAGGCAGGATAGTACCTACCCGCGGTCTTAGGCAAGGGGACCCTATATCCCCATATATTTTTGTCCTATGTACAGAGGTTTTGATTTCGAAACTACGTCTGGCGGAACAACGGGATCTAATCACTGGGATTAAAATAGCACGTAATAGTCCATCAATAACACACTTGTTGTTTGCTGATGATAGTTTATTTTTTGTAAAGCCTCGAAAGAAGAAACAAGAGAGATATTGCAGATACTTAGAGAATATGAGAGGATTTCGGGACAACAGATTAATTTCTTAAAATCTTCAATCCAGTTTGGTCATGGGATTCCAGTTGATGACAGACTGGATCTACATCTGACTTTGGGAATTCATATAGAAGGAGGGGTGGGTTCATACTTAGGCTTACCAGAAAGTATAGGGGGGCAAAAACGAGAGTTTTTGCCTTTATAAAAGAACGATTACAAGAGAGAATAAATAGTTGGTCATCTAGACTTCTATCGAGGGCAGGTAAAGAGGTGCTTATAAAGTCTGTTCTGACGGCCTTACCTACATATGTCATGTCATGTTACCGGTTACCAAGATCGGTACTTTATCAAGTAAATGCAGCAATCGCTAAATTCTGGTGGTCTAACTCGTCTATTACCCGAGGCATTCATTGGCAGAAATGGCGTACCTTATGCAAACCAAAGGCCAAAGGGGGTCTAGGGTTTCGAGTGCTAGAGGATTTTAATACTGCACTGTTAGCTAAACAAATATGAAAACTAATAGAGTATCCCGATTTATTACTGAGTAGAGTGATGAGAGGCAGGTATTATAAGGATACATGTCCACTGTGGGCACCTAACCGAGCTAACCCTTCATATGGCTGGCGGAGCATTTTCTCTGCGGGTTTAATTAGAAAAATTGGAGATGGATCGCAAATTAGAGTCTGGGATGATCCATGGATTCCAGATATTGTACCAAGAGCGGCATTGGATGTACCTTTCAAATTATTCCCTAATCTAACATTTGATCAATTTATTGACCACCAAAATGGGTCTTGGAAGGAGACTGGTGAGACAATATTTTGACACAATGGATGTCCAATTAATTCTAGGGATTCCGATTCCACGGAGGCCACGTCAGGATTATTGGGGGTGGCACTTAACTAAAAATGGGAAGTATTCTGTAAAAACAGGCTATAATGTTATGGAGAACTTGTCACAACTGGACACAGAGAGCTATGGACCAAAATTCGGTGGATTATATGAACAAGTTTGGCGAATAGAGGCACAAAGAAGATTAGGCATTTTCTTTGGCAAATATTATCAGGGAATGTGGCAGTAAATGGTAATCTAAGGAACAGAGGGATTAATTGCGAGCCGCACTATACACGGTGTGGAGCAGAGTTGAAGACTATTAACCATGTCCTCTTTCAATGCCCTGTGGCATTACAAACATGGGCTTTATCAGATATTCCATCTGCTACGGGTGTCTTTCCTGGGGAATCGATCTGCTATAATCTGGACTATCTCTTTTGGAGACTACCGGAGGGAGCTGGTCTGGGAAGTTTCCCGTGGCTGCTCTGGAATCTGTGAAAAGCACGAAATGAGTACTGCTTTTCGAATATTGATATCGATCTGTATAGAATCCTTACAAGGGTATTGGTGGAATATGCAGAATGGATAGAGGCCAAAACTATAGGTATAGAGCCTCGTTCTCGACCAATGGGTATCACAGGAGTACACAAAACTGAATGGATTTTTCCATCTACAGCTAAATCAAGGTTCACGGGTTACAAGTGTTTCGTGGATGCTTCCTGGAAGAGTTCGGACATCAAAACGGGGTTAGGATGGTTCGGATTTCCAGATTCAGTAGAGGGGATTTGTTCCGGTGGTCGAGGTATTCATCGCAAGCTTATCAGCGCTGCAGGCAGAGATTGAGGCGGTCTTATGGGCCATGGAGTCACTAATAGCGATTCAGGTTCTGGAGGTGGAAATGTCGACAGACTGCGAGACGGTATTGGAGGTCTTTGCAAAACCGGAAGAATGGCAAGCTTTTCTGCCGTATCAGGAAGATTTCACAAGACTTCGTACTTCGTTCTCATTCTTCACACTTTCCAGTATTCCACGCACACTCAACTATAGGGCTGACTCACTTGCGAGGTTTGTTCGAGAGACAGGTTATAGTTGATTATATCTAACTTTTGTGATAAAGTGCTATTAATGAATTTGCAGTTGACAAAAAAAAAAATGTCCTCACTTTTCAAAATTATATATTTTATCATATTTTCATTTTCTCCTTTTTATCCCTATCTTTTTTTGCTTCCATTCTTCTCATTATTTAGAATATTTTGGTTATTGTTCAGGTCCATTAGTAAATTTAGTCGACTCGTCCATGTTCTAGCCAACACAAATGTGACTGGGAATGTAAAGACATGACAAGCCTGTTGAATAGGGAAAACGTCAAACAAATACTCAATTTACAAAAAAAAGTCAAATTAAACCATGAACTTTCTAACCTCCAAATAAATATTAAATTTTTTTGTTGATTCCAATCAAACCCCTAACTTATTGTTGACTATGTCGTTTTACCCCGACGTTAACTTTTTAACAGAATTAGTTAACCCCGTTTAGACGTGTTAAATTGTTTTGTAAGTTGAACCACATCGTTTTGTTAAACGCAAAGAAAAAGAAAAAATCAAGACTTTGGTCAAAATCCCCAAATATTTGATGAAGAACCCTATCATCAAACTCGGAAATCTGATGTTGATGGAATTAAAAGTTGTGGTCGACGAGGTAAATGATGAATTCAACACCACCATTATCTCTCTCAGCAGCTAGCCCAAAGTGAGCCTCCAAACCTTCACATTCCTCTTCCATAGGCACCAACTCGATTTCCAACCTCTTCAAAGTTTCTTTTCTCAAATTCATCTACCTCGTTATATTCTTCGAAAATTCCTTCTTCTTCTCTACGTTGACATTGAATTTGAAATTCACGAACTTCACTATTCTGAAAAGTGTTACCAGACAAAGAAGTCTTTCTATCTTCGCTTTTTCGTTTTGGCATCTCAAAAACGAATGATTGAGAGAGAAGAGAAAATAAAATTTAAAGATTTTGACTTAAGTCTCGGTTTTTCATTTTTATTTGCGTTTAACGAAACACTGTGTTTCAACTATCATAACCATTTAACACGCCTAAACGGGGTTAACTAATTCTGTTAAAAAATTAACGTCGCGGTAAAACGACATAATCAACAATATATTAGGGGTTTAATTGGGGTCAATGGAAAAATTTAATGTTTAATTTAGAATTTATAAAGTCCATGATTTAATTTAATTTTTTTTGTAAGTTGATGGTTTATGTGACGTTTTTCCGAATATATGAAGCTATGTTT
>JAKUCM010006463.1:0-11325 GCA_023374145.1 Lepidium sativum
AAAAACGGTTTCACAATCAACAAGACACATTTCATATATGAATGGAACAATACCTTTGATAATAAGTAGAATGACATGAACCTTATATATTAATTATTTTGAAAAATACTCACCTTTCCCATATGAAATATTTTGATAGCACACCAAAAAAAAACAAATGAGTAATAACAATCTACCTCAATAAGATAGTTGCAATTAGATAAAGCATCTCAAGGGACCCAAAGTTAAATGGATTCTAATTGTCAATTTACAGAGTTTATAGGGATGGAGACATACCGTTAATGTAAGAGTTGCTTTGGATAACTTTGGAATTGTTACCAATATTTCATTTCCTAATTGTGATGGGTTCATTGTTCCTCATGTAAATGATTCAGATCTTTTTTAGTGCTTGTAAAAGTTGCTTTGGATGACTTTTGAGATTTTACCTTGACTAACTTTCTACAGTTTCACATATTTTTAAGTGCTTGTGATATGTATGGTCTCTTTTGTACTTACATAATTGTTTTCATATTTGATCTGTCATGGTTAATTTTGTAACACCTTTAAGATGAGAAGTCATTGGTAGGATGTGTGTTAAAAAAAGATGTAAGAATGAAAAAACATATCAAAGCAACATTAATATATATAAGAAACTCATAGATTAAAAAATGGAAGTCAGAAGAAAAATGGAATATCAACATATACATATAAATTATAAAATATATGTTGATATTCCATTTTTCTATTTAACATATATGAAAAAATGGAATATCAATATATTTTTGAATAAAATATGTAAACATCATAATAAATAGAAGTTTAAGCAAAAAACCTTAATTATGTGCCACAAAAAAAACTTTCGTATTTTACATTTCCGAATATTTGTATTTTTACAGATTTTTCTATAAATTAATAATATTAATTTATATATAAATTAATACTTCTCTAGATTAATAATTGTTCAAAGTCCTAACATCATTAATCTATAGAGGTTTAAATAATATAAAATTTTAGACTTTTTATACTTTGACCGCATTTCCATAAGTCAAGGTGTAAAACAAATCAAGTGAGAGTTAATGGTTGCTTATTTGGATGCCACATCATCACATTAGTCTAAATTGTTTGTCTTACTTTGCCATGTAGACAATTATTTTAATTATCTTTTCACGAAACAAGATTAAAATATCTCATTGGATATAAAATGATCTAAGACATTTTGGTCTCGCAAATTAAAATATTTTTTGGTATCATGTTTGGTGGTAAAGAACATCTTGACAACAACAACTAAAAGAAAAACTTTAGTGGAACTATTCAAACCTGCATCAATTTGTAGACTGCATTCACTTTTACGTAAAATAAAAAAATCTATATCTATAAAAGAAACGTAAAACATAAAACTGAATTTCACCAAATAAGCATCCAAAATCCACCATCCTAGAATTAGAATAATCATAAAACCATTCAAAGTAATCAAAATCTTAAGGTAAATATAAAAAATAAGCATCAAACAAGGACGTGTAGTTTATAGTTGGCTTGGTCCTTCTCCGAAAGGAAGGATTTGAGACTCAATGATTCCATCAGATGTGTGTGTGCTTATGGCTCTCTTTCTTGGTTGTTTCTCTACCCCAACGTTGATACAATTCCTTGTATTGTGTCCTTACATTCTACAATAAACAGTCGACCAACCTTCATACTTTTTTTGCTTTTGCTAGGAGATTCATTAATTCCTTTATTATCTTTTGTGGCTTCTTTTTTCGACCATGTGTTATGATTCTCAACGGTGCTTAAATCCTTGATTAACCAGAATTTCTCCAAAAGTTCATCCCATTAAGTGGTTTAGCTGAAGTGTTATAGATTGATTGTAAAGTAGAAGTCAAATACCAATGAGAAACGAAGTCCTCAGCTTTCCACTCCTTATATAGTATGACTCGCAATGATGACAACACGAAATCCCTGTCAAGTCCCACCTCCTACAAGAACATGTATGAGTTCTCATGTTAACCTGAAATGATGAGCTATGTTCAATAACTTCAAACCTTTGATCACTTCCCGGAATTAACTGACAATTTTGTCTCTCCTTTTCCTCCAATGCTATTGTTTGACCTACTTTAGCTGAAAATTTTCCCATAACTTTCATAGCTTTTTCCGTTCTCAAATCTATATGAAGCATTGTTTGTCTCCTAATTTTCTTAAACATCTCAACCAATGGCGCCCTCACTTTGTCGATTGCATAATTATATGATTATGACAAATTGTTTAGTGCATCTTCACAACATCAGTGAGTTTTGAAGATTGCACGGCTGGAACTTTGTGGATTCTTCGACATCATAGCATCATAGGCATCCTTGCTGTACGCTTTTACTTTTTAAAACGCTGCTTCGAACTCGGCCATGTTATAGCTATTTGAAACTTCCGAAAGAGCTTCTTCATTTTTGGTTAACTTAGAGTGAAATTTCCTCAAGTTGTCATATATATATATATATATATATATATATATATATATATATCTTGCACACATTCTATGTTCTACCTTTGGTAATTCATGTTGCATTGCATTCAACAATCCCCGAAGAAAAACAAATATCTCTTTTCTACTATATTGTCAATTTTTTTTTGTAATAACATTCACATACCTTTTGGCAATCTGAAACCAATGTAAATTCATCACCATCTTCTAAACTAAGATCAGATTTGAGGTTTTTAATAAACCAAAACCATCCCTCTGTAGGATAAATTTGATTGTTCGCATATCTACCAACTGATGTTAATAGTTGGCCTTTTGTAATTGATTTTAGAAAACATCCATTTACTTCAACAATGAGACAACACTAAGCATGCCATGTGCTACATAATGCTTCAAAACAAACGTAGAATTTATCAAACACATGAAGCCCACCATCACCAAATCATGTACAAAGATTAACTCTTGAACCTTGATTGCAACTAGAAGAAAAGAAATATTTCACCTAAAAAATTTGGAGTTACAATCACAAACTAATTCACCAATTAATTTATTCGGCAGCAAGCAAGTTACCATGAGTTAATGCTAACAAAACTAAACACATACACCACTAAATATTCAATAATCAATAATCAGTCTACACCAAGTAGTCACGATCACATTCACCGTAACAGAGCCACCAATTATGCAATTAACTTATCCTACAACAGCTTTAATCACAAATCAACAATCTTATCTCACCAAAGTTACACTATCAATTAATTAATTAGCTTACTCTATAGTAGCTAACGACCATAAAGCCAGAAAATTCTTTGACCAAAATAAGAAAATCATTGAGTATACAAAGCAAGTCACAAACACAACACCACAAATTAATGCACAAAAATGAAACCACCAAATAACTTACTCTAAAATTCGTAACCGGTAGTCATTAAGTCGAGCAAATTGCTCGCATGTTCATCTCGAAGCTTTCCTAACATTCTCGCTTTTGCTTTTCGACACTGGTCATGAGTGACCTCCAAATTACATCTCCGGAGAATGCTGTGCTGAATTATTTTTGGTCTAAATTCAGGATCATTTCTAACTTCATTTAGGAAAGTTTAACGATAACACTCTCTGTCAATAACTTGTTACGCGCATTTGATACAAGTATGCTCTTCTTGATATGTTTTGATCATCCACTTCCCTACTGATTCTTCAAATGAGCAATATATCCTCCATGGACATTTGTCTTCACTTTCTATTGCACATCTTGCCTTTGATTTTTAATCTCCCCATCTAGTGTACTTTAAATTACATCCTCGTTTCAAGGAATAGTCCAATACTGCCTCTTTGAATTCTTCTACACTTTCAAACACTTAGTAATATTTTTAGCTCACCACTTCCTCTTCTCCATTTCTCATATTGCTCTTCAACCTCTTTGTCGGATCTAGGAGGAGTATCCTCATAATTTTCATTGCCACTATCATCTGTAAAATCCACCAAATA
This sequence comes from Lepidium sativum, assembly GCA_023374145.1. Classification (NCBI taxonomy): domain Eukaryota; kingdom Viridiplantae; phylum Streptophyta; class Magnoliopsida; order Brassicales; family Brassicaceae; genus Lepidium; species Lepidium sativum. The sequence goes on from JAKUCM010006463.1 coordinate 3,929, forward strand.
TTCCTGAAAGCGCAACTCCTCATCAACTAAATCATAATTCTCACCTAAGCTCTCCTCACCTATATTCACAGCATCCTTATTCTCATCACTTAAGTCTTTGTCACATGTATTCTTATCAGCATCATGAGCATTTTCATGTATAGTCAATATATATCACCCAATATACTTGTTTCTTAAACTCTAAGTAATTGTTACAGACTCATATCCATCAAAAGATTCATAAAAACCCAATTGAAAACTAATCATTGATTCTTACATCCAACAACTTATACGAAACACACATACCTTAAGTCTCGTGAAGCGTCCACTAAACCCTGATGAATTTTTATGCCCTAGTTAGTTCACGATACGCAATATATAATATTGGTCTACATGGCATCTGACTTTGGAATAATTTTTATGGACCCACACCCAATATGGTTTACAAAAGAATGTGTTGTTCGTGATATTATAGGAAAAGGTAAATCCATTGTATTATTGATTATGAGGAGTAAGCTTATATATACATTACAAGATATGTGTGTAAGGAAAGTATATGTATTAATATAATGGCTAGTATATATGTCTAATACACCCCCTCAAGACGGACGTCGAGTGGAGAGTCCGATCTTAAAGTAGAGATTCCGAAAGTGGGTGCATGGAAGGGGCTTGGTGAGTGCATCAACTAGTTGATCCGTGAATGGTACATGTGTGACACGTAGCTGACCATTATGCATAAACTGTCGGACAAAGTGATAATCAAGAGAAATATGTTTCATCCGAGAGTGAAATATCGAGTTTGCTACGAGGTATGTGGCTCCAATGTTGTCACAGTATATGGTCGGTTGAGATGGCATTTTTGGATGCCATGTTCAGAGAGTAAGGAGGTTACCCAACACAACTCAGCAGTGGCAGAGGAAAGAGCTCGGTATTCTGCTTTTGTGGAGGAGCGAGCTACACCAGCTTGTTTCTTAGAGGACCACGCAATGGGATGACTTCCAAGGTAAACAATGTAGGCACTCATGGAGGTGTAGTCTTCTTTGTTACCAGCCTAATCAACATCAGTGAAGGCGTGAAGGTCTGGTTATTAATAGCACGAAGACAAAGGCCATTAGATTGTGTCCCAGAGAGGTAACAGAGCACTTGTTTCACAGCTGACCAATGCTCGTTTGTCATGAATTGGGCTTGTGCATGAATTGTGCTAGTTTGTTGACCGAGAAGGAGATGTCTGGACGTGTTAAGGAGAGATATTGTTGACTTCCTACAATGACTCAAAATTCAGTGGCATCATCAAGGGCATTGCCAGAGTGAAGAGTGAGAGTGGAGTTAGCATCCATTGCTGTGGATGTTGGCTTGGCATCGGTCATCTTGGTCGTGGAGAGCAAATCTGCAATATAACGTTGTTGTGTTAGTAGAAGACCTTCTTGAGTTATAGTAACTTCAATACCTAAAAAATATGAGAGATCTCCTAACTCTTTAAGAGAAAAACGCAATGCCTTGAGAAGCAAGGAAGACTCGAAGTCCAATATACTCACCCCCACTGTCACTATAAAGAGTATGGATCTTCGTTTGGAACGTGTTTTCTACCAAAGATTTAAACACAGTAAAAATGTCAAAAACTTGTGATTTACGTTTTAGTGGATATAACCAAGTATAACGAGTGAATGATCTACAAAAATCACATGGTATTTAAAACCATCAATAGATACTAATGGTGAAGTCCAAACATCAGAAAAAATAATATCAAGTGGCTGTGAAGATTTTAAAGTTGAATCGGAAAACGGTAACTTATGCATCTTATTAATCAAACAAGCAGTGCAAGGTGTTGGCAGTAAAACATTGGAAGAAAGTGGTAAACTAAATTTTGAAACAATGTGTTGAAGAATTTGTAAAGCAGGATGTCCTAGACGAGAATGCCAATCAGATAGAGTGGTTCTAATAGCCGAAGCAAAAGCTAGTAACAATGGTTTGGAAGTTGATGGTGTCGGCCAATCATAGATACCATCCTTAGACTTGCCCTCCAAACGAAGAGCTCCTGTTTGTAAATCCCTAACCTGGAAGTAAGTTGGAGTGAATGTAACAGCCACATCATTAGTTGTAAATAATTGAAAAACCGAAATCAAATTTTTATCAAGAGATGGAACACAAAGAACATTGTTAAAATGAAAAGGACAAGTATAAGAGGGAAGAGAAAGGGAACCAAAGTGTGTTATTGGAAAGGCAGAGCCGTCACCAAGAAGCACATCATCACCACCATTGTAGGGATTGTGAGCTGCCATATTGTTTAAATCGGAAGTCATGTGATGTGATGCTCCGAAGTCCATTAACCAAGTTGAGGAGTCGGAAAGCATCGCTGTATTGGCACGCGGGTGCCAGGTATGTGTTGCAGGTCTCCAAGGCTGAAATTGAGGAGGTTGTGAATTCTATTGGGAGCCCATGGAGCAGGTGTAGAGCCTCGGACAATATGATATTCTGGACAGAACTTGACACTATGACCCTGAACGCCACATGCTTGACATTTACCAAGATAAGGCTTACGAGGCTGTTGTGAAGAGTTGTTATACCCAGCTGAACGATTAGATGATAACGTAGGAGTATTGTAGGTCCGAGAGCTGTTATGGTTGTTGTTGAAGCGTGGCTGTTGACGTGATCGTGAGTCTGCAGCATTGGCCACGATAGGAGATGCTAAGACTGGTTCAGCGCAGAGAATCATGGCTTCGCGGTTCATCAAGCGTTCAAAGAGTTCAATATAGGAGATGTTGTGATCACGGCCATTGATAGCATCGATCTCATATTTGTACTCCTCCGGAAGTCCTTCAAGAATTTGTTCTGTGAGGTCCTCTAGGTCTAGTGGTTTACCAAGCAGGGCAAGATCATCAGATTTGGACTTCATGAGGCGGAGATATTCTGTAATAGTCTTCGACCCCTTAACACACGTTCTGATATGATGTCTTAATTGTCGAATGTGCCCTCTGGTTGGATTACCAAAGGCTGCAGCGAGACTGTCCCATATTTCCTTTGTGGTTGCAGCAGTGGAGACAATTAATTGAGCCGACGGTGAGATAGTCCCTATGAGAGCACTGTAGGGAAGTCGATCTTGGCGACGCCATGAAGCAAAATCAGTATTTGGAACCGAGGCTCCATTAGTGATACTTGTTGGCGAAAATACATGAAACGATCCATCAAGGAACTGATGCAGTTCATGACCCTCAAGTAGAGCTTTAACTTGACGGCACCACATTAGGTAATTTTGTGTCGTGAGTTTAATCACTCCCAACATGTTAACAGAGAGGAGGGAACTTCCTGGATTTTGAGCATTAAAAATAGATACACGTTCAGCTGTGGAATCAGATGACATGACAAAGAAATCAAGAGTGAAAGAGACGATAAGAGGAAGACAAAATAGAGAACGAGAGAGAGAAAACAGAGAGCGACAAAGAAGATAGGAGGAAGATGAAAACAGAGAATGAGAGAGAGAAAAGAGAGAGCAAGCAAGAGAGGATAAGAAGCAACGGAGAGCAAGCAAGAGAGGAGAAGAAGCCGGCGGCTTAAGAGAAGAATAGGTTTAACCTATTTAGCTCTGATACCATATAGGAAAAGGTAAATCCATTGTATTATTGATTATGAGGAGTAAGCTTATATATACATTACAAGATATATATAAGGAAAGTATATGTATGTACATTAATATAATGGCTAGTATATATGTCTAATAAATATATCTCTTAGGATTTCTTTTTTTTTTTGTTGAAGATCTCTTGGGAATTTTTTGTAACTCTGTCACATGAGATGTCTACGATTTTTTTTCTCAGTTTTGTTAGTTCTTCATTCTGTGAGCTCTTTCTTTTTGCTTTTCAACTGTGTATATTTATATGATCTGGATAAAAAATGTTTACATATCTTTTTGTTCTAATCAGAGGATTTGCATTATCGAGAAAAATTTGAGTTTTTTTCACCACTCCTTACTAACCACTTTGGAGTGAAGTTCAACAAAGCATACGGTCATTTCTTCCATTACAGTGTATGTATTTTGCTTCATCAATCTTATGTTTTTCTTGTTCATCTTTAGCAAAACTGCTTATGGTTTGATGATTTGCATTTTCTTTGGTTTGTTTAAGTGATTTATAGTTTCTTCGCTTTCTGTTTTTACACTAAGCTTCGATTATACTTGTTCATTTTTATGATGTCCTTCTTTGGTATTTACTTCTTTTATTTTCCTCTAATGTCTTGCTATCATCTCTATTTTCCATGATTTATGTTATGAAGAATAACGTTTCACTGCACATCTGAGGTTGGATTACCTCTGAAGTGATTTATTGATTTCTTTGCTATCTATTTTTACTGAGCTTTGATTATAGTTTTTCAATGCTTTGATATCCTCCTTTGGTATTTGCTGCTTATGTTTTCCTTTAATGTCTTGCTATTGTCTCTGCATTCCGTGGTTTATGTTATGAGTAATATCGTTTCACTGCACATGTATTCTAACTCCAAGGTTGGATTGCCTCTTTGATTTTGGATAAAGGTGCTATCTCATATGAAGATGGTCGTCCAGTGGATGCCAAAGGTATCATAAGAAAGATTATGGAAAAAGATCAGAACACATATCAAAGTGACTTTGGCGACAAGTACTTTGCATATGACGGCGAGAAGACTCTCTTCACTATTGGTACTTTTCCCGGACCAAGCTTGAGTTCTCTGTTGTTCTTGAAGAAATGCCTTCAATCAGGTGTATAACCAGGGGCGGAGGTATTAGGAAGGAAGGGGTGTCATGTGACACCCATAGATTTCAATATATATATATATGTATATATGTTTTAATAATTGATCTCCTTCTTAAACTTTCGTTGACACCCATCAAATTCTAATTTAACTTTAACCCAACAAAAAAGTTACTTAGCCCAATATAAAATTAAAATTTAAACCCTGATATGTCTGCATTTTAGTCTATTTAGGAGCATTATTTAGCACATTTAGCATACATATACATAGTGTTTGCATCACTGTAGAGTATTTTTATGTTCGTTTGAACATTGTGCATTTGCATCGCATACATATTGCATTGGAGGTGATTCTAGGTACTTTGAGAGCATTATTTGGAGGATTTTGGACTTCGCAAATGCAACGATCAGCCTAGAAGACTTTATTGCGACTTGATGAGTTGTTTTTATCAATCATTGAAGTTCTTGAATATTTTCAGGATGAAGGTACACACACCACCAAAAAATGGCAAACATATGGTCTTCTCAAATATTTCCACATTGTTGATTTTGTTTTTTGATCTAAAGTTAATGATGATTATGTGGGAGTCACTGACAACTTATCAAAAGCTTTACAAAGATGAGACCAAGATATCTTGATTGCTATTTCATTGGTGAAATCTACTGAGAGACAATTGATAAGCTTAGAAATGATAGATGTGATAATTTTCTTGCTAAAATTTTGTCTTTCAGTGAGCAAAATAAAACTAAAATTCTTAATATGGATGAGGAATTTGTTGGATCGAGAAGACCAAGAAAAAATACCAACCTAACCAACTTGCATCATTACAATGTGGACTGTTTCTACATTATCTTAAACATGCAACTTCAAGAGTTTAATGATCATTTTAATGAGGTAAATTCAGAACTACTTTTGCTGACAACCTTAAATCCAACAGTTTGATAAGTTAAGATTGATAAGATTAACTAGTTTTATACTGATGACTTTAGTTATGTAGAGTGCAAATCTCTTGATCAACATCCTCATATCAATTTTGATAATGTGCAACAAGATGAAAGATTTGCTAGTCTCAAAAGTCTTGGGGATCTTGTTCGTGTTATGGTGGAGAAAAAAGCATATATCTCACCCTTTAGTTTATCGACTTTTAAAGTTGGTTCTAATTCTATCAGTTTCGACTACAACTGTTGAAAGATGGTTCTCTGCAATGAACATTGTCAAGACTTATTTGCGTAATCATATTGGTGATACAATTTTTAAGTGATTGGCTAGTTAGTTTATTGAAAAACAGGTACTTGACAATGTAACTAATGAAACAATAATACACAATTTCGAGAATATAAGTAGGATATATCTTTAATATAGCTATTTGTATTGATACTTTTTTTAAGTTATATTTATCTACATTTTTGATAAAAAATATTTTGACCCCCATAGATCAAAATTCTGGCTCCACCACTGTGTATGACTCGACTGGATTTTAATAAGGACTTTGTTTACTGGTTCTTTTTCTTCAAAATGTAAAATGCTCTTCTTTATTTGCAGAAATGTCGCTGGAAATGCTAGCCTCAACGAAAGGAACAATGGAGATAGGAAACAATCAAGGCGTCCTAACCAATCCAAGAAATTCATCGTTGCAATATCGTATGCTGCAAAGATCCCCATGCAGGTTTATTGCAAGTGCACTTCAAGGAAAAGAAACAGAATCTGTCAAGATGCCATAAGAGTATTGGACGTCATTTTGCGCCAAAACGCAGCGAAGCAGTAAGTTACTCTCTTATATTTCTGCTTCAATAATTTATTGCTTCATCTTTTATCTCATGTTTCAATATTTTTTGCAGAGGTTGCCTGCTTGTTCGCCAGTCAAACTTTCACAATGATGCGCGAAATTTTGTCAATATTGGAGGAAGTGTCGTTGGTTGCAAAGGCTTCCATTCCAGCTTTAGAACTACTCAGGAAGGCTTATCCTTGAATATTGGTAATTCTTTTATCACATGTTAATATTGGGTTGAGTTCCTTATAAGATATGTCTTAAATTGATTAAGGTTTACGTGGAGAAAACCTAACGAAAAAGGTGAAGTGGAGGAGGTCAAAATCTCAGTGTTCAACTATTACAGAGAACGCAACATCGAACTGCGATATTCAGGTGACGTACCTTGTATCAATGTTGGTAAGCCGAAGCATCCACTTACTTCCTTATTGAGGTAATATAAGTGTATTGTTTGTTATTATTTTTCCCATATTTTTTCCTGTAATGGATTATGACGAATCTTGGTGGTCATCATTTTTGCAGTTCTGTGAACTTGTGTCTCTACAACGATATACAAAATCGCTTATTAATCTCCAGAGGGCTTCCCTAGTAGAAAAATCTAGGCAAAAGCCACCTGAAAGAATGGCTGCTCTAACCATTGTAGGTCTTCTTTCTATAATTCGGGAGACTTTGAAGCTTTTCATCAATGTATTTGAGTTACAACCACATCCTCCCTATTCCAAAGAACAATTACATAGACTAAGCCTACAAAGAGCAATGTCTAGTGCAACAAACTTCAACAAAAGAGCAATACAAGAGCCTAGAAATATGTAGTCACGAACGACTCTAGATTTACTTGGATATTGACCACCAAATTAGATTTCCACTGTACAAACCCTAGATAAACGACTCAACAACACCTCTTGTCAAATTTCAGCTCAATCAGAAAAGA
>JAKUCM010006464.1:0-38515 GCA_023374145.1 Lepidium sativum
GTCCACGGACTCGCCACACAAGCCTCTATAGCCGAAAGAAGCACATCGAACCCACTCTCTTTCTTTATTTTAGTAAGAGTTTTGCCACAGCTGCTGAGTTTGATTTGAGGGTTGACCAGCCTGAGACCCATTACCATCCCTAGGGTTTTGCTGTTGCCGCTCCAGTGACATTTCTGTTTGGGACTGATAGAAATTTGGGTAGCCATGAGATCCATAATGATGTTGTTGCTGAGCCTGACGATACCCTGCTGCTGCTTGCTGAGTCTGTTGTTGTTGTGCTTGGGGGTTGTAGTACGTGTTAGCTGGGACACCTGACATGGTTCTGGAACCATGACCGTGATGCCACATCGCCGAGTTTTCATTCTGCATATTTATATCAAAAAGAGGAAGAACATCACCAAATTGTTCACGTTTAGAACCAAAACAAAATTTGAAGGAAGTGAGCCTAAAGAGAATATTTACCTGCTGTTGTTGCTGTTGATGCTGCTGCTGTTGCTGCTGAAGTGCTACCAGATGATTACTATCTTTGTATTGAGAAGCAAGAACATCTTCATAACCAAGGGTCGTAGCGGTAGGAGCAGAGTGTTGGTTAAGAGGGAAGTTTGCGACAGATCCAACATTGGCTGAGTTTCCAAATCCATAAGCGGAGGCAGGCGCTGTTGCAGACTGAAGCATATTACCAGGAGAGAGATTGGTTTTGTACTGCGGAAGCATTGCTGCTACTTGCTGGTGGTATGAGCTGTTACCAGCAAATGTTTGCTGGTAGGCCGATTGCAGGTATGGGTAGTTCTGAGGCATTAGAGGATAGCCAATCATGTTTGCAAAGTGCGTTAGAGGCAATGTGGGTTGAGAGTAGGGATGCATTTGAAGCTGTTGAGGAAGGGCTGGTCCAGTGGCGATACCGGGTAAGGTTTGCTGGGTTGGCTGAGTTGCTGGAATTCCGCTGCCACGGAGCGCCTGCCATGTAATAGAATATTACATCAAAATCACTCAAATTCCTGTTGTTGTGAAAAATGGATTGGACTAGCCACCCAGGATTTTGGATTCTCCAAAATCCAATTTTGTACCAACAAATCTAGAAAATCAGTTTCAGAATCTGAAGAAATTAGTGCCTTTGATTAAGCAAACAAAAATGTTCTCATGTGACGACTAACAAGACACTACTACCTCCTTCAGAAAAAAGGCCAAGAGAGAAATCTTCCTTCTGAATAAAGGCTAAGAGAGAAATATTTAGCCTCATGTTTCTGAGAAACAAAGGGATTAATTTACCTCTGGCATGGAAATGCTTTGGCCACCAAGTGATGAGGCATTATTGCTATTCCTTAACTGCATAGACTGTGCAGCTGGGAAAGGTGAATACTGGAAATCAAGCTCCCTCGCATTTTCTGCTGTTTGTGTCAATAATGTGTGGGGAACTGAGTGCGTATACCCCTGTCGAAGCCAAAAAGAAACAAAGGTTAACTTTCAAGAAATCATGGGCATCACCTTAAAGATCACAAAATACTTTTTCAGAACACCCTCAATGCATTATTTAAATAAGTAAAGCAAGAATTTCTTTAAAGCTATCATAAGAACTAGGACTTTCATGTAACTTAGTTCTTTACGAAGAGCAGTGCACATGTAACTTACCGTCACATTCGATAACGAAGCAAGATTCTGCATCTGATTCTGTGCATTTGTCTGTGAGGCATCATATGCAGTATTCAGCTTCTGCTGAGCATTTTCATAAGAATACCCTGGCTCAGACTGGCCAAATGTGTATCGGTTCTCTTCAGTGGTCTCAGAGTTTTCTTGCTTCGAAACTTCTTGCCTAGACTCTAAAGAATCATCATAATTTCCGGTAGCTGGTGCACGGACCATATTTCCATTATCGATACTTCCACGATGCTCATCTCCATAAAATTCGGTATTTCTGTAAAAACCATGATCAATTGGCAAGTAGGACGTAAGTGAAAACCTAAATTTTTTTGGAAAAGAGATCAGTAGTAACAAAGTACCTAGTATCGGAATGTTCGATTTGTGGAGCTACATCAGAAGTCTCTTCTATGTTGTTGCTCAAACGCCTTGAACCAAAACCTCCAAAACATAAATGCGAGCATTCTTCTGTATGGATTAACAAGTGATCTGGAATTACAACACCTGGTCTATCCTCTTCATGTGAAGCTTCTTGATCATGACTATCTATGGTTAGTTGTTGAAATTTGACCGAACCAGATAAAACATCATCTTCAGCTGAAAATAAATATTGAGATAGTGAATAAGAAACCACGAAGAACATCAAAGGATACTCATATGCTACTGATTCTATACTTTTAATTTAAAATGAGAAAATAAACAGGACTGAAATAGTATAATTTCACGAGAAACCAAATAGCAAAGAAACTTTCAGACAACCCAGTACCACTATACGCCTATATTATTCACATGATCAATAAACAAAAGCCTGCATAGATATGGAACAGAAAAATAATTTACGGGACACACTAGAAACCATTGCGATTTAATAGATGAAGAGACATATAGCCATTCACAACATAAACAAAAGAGTACTCACATATCCATCACTAAAATATAAGACAACGCATACCAACTTTCATCCATAGAGATACAGAATACTACCTTTGTGGTGCTCTACCGGATGGCTCTGTGTCTGATATTTGTAAGGCTTATCATCAAATTCAGACGACTCATCTTCTTGTAAAGTTTCACCAGCAAATTCAGAAGGGACATTTTCTGCTAGATGTATATTTTCTAACCGGTCCTTCAGCTGCTGATCTCCTTTATTGGACTGAAAGTCAGATGGACAACTGCGTAACTCTGGATCTTCTGGTGCTACTGATACAGAAGATGTACTAGGTGCTACTGGCTTCTCAATTGAAGGCCATTCATCTTTAACAGGGACCTGCTGATTTTCACTAACTTCATGCTCATGATATAGTCCAGAATGCCTATTGACATTTTGCTTCGTTGTTGTGTTTTGTGGTCTACCCATCTTCACAATGTCCACCATAGACCTCTGACCTGGAGCTCCAAACCATGCAGTTTGATGTGCAGCAGCCGAGGGTAATGATGATATTCCATCTCCTGAGGCAGCTGATTGTAATTTATTTTCCATCGCAACAGTATCACTGCAAAAGATACCCAGCGAACATGAAATCCTGCAGAACCCAACTAGAAACATGTACAAAACATAATTCTTATAAATAAAAGGCAAACTGAAAAAGCTACAAAAGCGATATGTGGAATGAAAAAATTCAAGGTCTACGCAGAGCATGCCTTTTACTGAAACACATGATCTTGACGAAATGACCATACCTACTATCATCATACAGCCCCAAACCAACATGTACAACTACTTCCAGCAAAACTAATCGTGATATTCTACTACCTACCGAATCTATAGACCACATTAGTACTTAACCCCTCAGTCCCATTATTAGCCAACTAAAAGCAACAGAAAGAGAACCCTGGAGTCAAAACCTGTGTGGTGCCTGATGGTGGTTCGCCACTCTAGAAGCAGAAGACCAAGATCCTGTGGAACCTGGTGTTACACTTTCTTTCTTGTTTGCAGATTTTCCCTGGATGTTTTCAGAATCTGAACAACAGAAACACATCAACATTCAATCATGTGTTGATTAAATCCAAATAAATTTTCTGTATCAAAGAGATCATGTGTATACCAATGGAGCTGAAATGAGTAGATCCACTTCGTCCGGCATAACGATCAGAACCACCTCTGGCAACACGGTTGTACATGTTATAAACACCACGAGCACGGGAATCCGGTATATCCCTAGTCTGAAAAGAAATAAGAAGCTCTACTTTTTTCAAATAAAGAGAAAGCTTTTAAAATCACATAATAAACATAAAATAAATCGAAATAATAACTAACTAAAAATAGAGTTCCTTTGATTCCCGCAACAAATTAGAGTCCAGTACAACATGAGGCAAGCGTTTAAAGGCACTAAGCAGTCCGAAGGTATAAAAACATAATTGCGATAATTTTTTAAAAACCATAGGATGTGTCAATGAAGAAATTGTTTACTAGAAACAGAAGTATAATGTATCACACATGGTCTGAGCATGTACTACTACAGTGATTGTGCCAGCAGTTTACATTTTAAACGCCAATACTGGACACTAAACGCATAACCTTCCAGAGGAATACAAGTTTTAGCCAATGACTGACCTCTTTCTTCTTTTCTTTCTTGCTCTTTACCTCGTGAAAAGGATCTGAAAAGGGGGGGAAACAAGTATCAATATCATTAATAGATACCGACTACAACAAAGACGAGCCTAGAAGATGATAATTAGTTTGCACCACAAAGTAAGAGAAAATAAAGACCTATTATGTAAGTGAAGATCAAGGACTAAGAAAGCAAACCATTAGCAATATGTATATAAAAAGAACGGAGAGTTGATGATCTCAGAAACAAAACCAGCTAGAAAGTTAGACAGTATCAATGGGAACACAAAATCCATTAAAGGAGGACCAGCTATAGAATTTGGTAATGACTAATATGATAGAAACAAACAAAGTTCTAGTCTTCTAGACCAAAAAAAGAAAATTGGTCCATTCAGAATTGAACCAAAACCCCAATCAAACCCTAATAGAAATCTCAGTAACCAGTCAATTTCGGGATAACCTTCTCAGGATACATGAAAACCCTACTTATCTTCGTAACCCAAATTCACCATCCAAGCAAAACAAATTGAAGAGTAGAAAAAAAGGAGGAACCTTGAGAGAGGAGGCGATTAACGGCTTCATTAGGATCCATGTTACACTCTTTAAGCATAGCATAGATCTCAGCCTCGGGAGAGTTAACAATTTCCTTCAAGCTTTGTACTATTTTTCTCGACCCTGACGGAATATCATGAATTCCGTTATTGGCCTTCCTGGCTCCGCCGCCGACGACGCCGACCTTGTTGCTCATGTTGTTATCCGCCGCAAGAGCTAACTCTCACTATCTCAGATCTGAAGGAAAGAAATGACGCTGTGTGGCTTTCACAGTCGCGGCAATACGAAGAAGAAGACGAAGACGAAAATGAGGAAGCAGAAGAGAAGGGAAGATATAACTGTGTACAAGGAAACCCTCTTGAGATTTTTCACCTTATTAAAAACTTTTCTTTTTCATTTTTATTTTTTTGCCATTTTAAAATCGTTGATTACTGGTTTTCTTCTTCTGGTCAAGGAGTTTAACATATCAAATTTGTCAACATAATAATGGCAAGGGTGACATAAAAGAGAGTAAGATAATAATGGTAAGAATCCTATAGTTGTAAACAATAAAGAGAAAATTATTATTAATAATAGATGTATAAATATATAAATAGGTGAAATCATTTTTGGTAATTGACTCACTATATTTCTGGTTTATCTTTAGGTTTGTTTGATTGACAAGTGTTTAAGTGGATACACTATGCATTTAAACCCTAAAATTTGGAATGGATCCACTAAATACATAACCATAACAAATTAAATGTTAGGTGTCTTCTGTTTATGCTGATTGAGAGTGTATATTTGTTGTAATAGCTAAAGCGGATTCATTTCGAGAATCAATGATACGCTATTTTTGTCTGATTCTGAATTGATATGAAACATAAGGAATATGCTATTTTTTTTGTCTATTTAGAAATTAACATTTCAATCTGCCATGCTGAACTGAATAAATACGGTCGAAGATCATATAATGTTGCTACAAATTTCTTAAACGAAACCTTAAAATGTTGTTTGTGATTATGGAATCTTCTTTTAAATGTCAAATAGAATTTCATTAGACCTCCGATTATTTCCCATGGTGAGCCATTTAATCAATTTAGCCTTGTAGGGACTCTTAACTTTCAGTTGGGTTTAGTCTCCGAATCTAACTAGTACCCTTCTTCTGTATTTTCTCTTGTTAAAATTCTTATGTCTGACATCAACTCTTCTGTGTAATTATTTCCACGTGCTAACGATAATCTTTTTGAAATTAACGGTCTTAACTTTTTACGTCCTTGCCCTAGTTGAAATATGCTTGTACAAAACCTAGGTCGGTGGACCCTCGAAGCATTTATCCATAGACCTAAGCATAATTCCTGAATCCTAATCCAAACCGAACCAAAACTGATAAAATATTAGAACGGGTTATGGGAGCTTTATTGAAAATACAAGAGTTGCGTATTGTCCGAGTCGTAAATTTTGAGGTAGTTGTTCTCGATGTACAACCTCTATTCCTTTTTTCATTGAGTCATGGATACTAATAATCATATAATACACGGTATAAGAAATGAGTTAATTTGACGATTGGTTTGTGTTTATATGGCTTCCTATGAAAGTTTAGTAGTTTGGATTACCACTTTAGACAAAGTTACCACATGAACTTTCTAGATGTAACAAAAGAAAAGAAAAAATCTGAAAGATATAAAATACAGAAAAGGTCAGAAACAAACGAAAGAAAAAGCACTTATTTAGAAATGCAGAAACAATAGAGACAGAATAGCAACTGGGCTTAATCAGCAGATTCCTTATGTTTCATAGGAAACACTTTAAGTTTTCCATGTTTTTAGCTACTTACAAGTCTTTGGAACTTTGTGTTCGATTTATTACGACAATACTTCAAAACAACATAAAAAGGATCTCTCTTCTCTTACCTTTAAACCAAAACAATCTTCAAATCTCCAAATACTTAGACACAAATTAGTGTTTCCAATTAACTAATTCTAAAACTGTAAAACCTCTTTATTACCACATACCCATCTCATTTAATTTTATTGATACACTATTTACTATATTGGAGATGAGATGTGAACTTTTTCCCAACAAGAAAGGAGCTTCTTGTATATCTTTCTACTATAAAATAGGTTTTTCTCTTGCTTGCCGATTCTAGCTTCCTATAAGTTTCTCCTTTCTCAAGTTTTCTTATATTCTCCCCTACATGTCCTTCACCCTCTTCTCTCTCCCATCCCAAGAAAACTTTGATTCTATGATTCTCTTTTCTCTTCATCTTTATAATTAGATGTATCTATACCAAAGAGGGAACTTCTTTCGTAACCATTCTTTCTTTCCTCTACCAAATCCCAAGAACTACCTGAAGACTTTTTTTTCTCTATTAAAAGCTTTATTAACTACTTGAGAAACAGATAGAATATGACTCACCGTTTAGCTCCGAGATGTTTCTCCATCATGCTTCTATGTCTTCTTATCATCACTTCACGTAATCTCTCTTCGTCTGATACATTAGAATCATGAACTGTTTTTTTATTTTTTTCCTGCACATTATGAAAAGTTAAGGACGTACAAACTAACCTGATTTTTGTGATGATTGATTTCAGCTCTAGATGTTATAGCTCAGCAAGGACAAGGTGATATACCAGTTGTTAATCCTACACCTCCTGGTGGTACTACCACCACACCTACCTTAACCCAACCAACACCGCCTTCCTCAACATTCCCAGGTCCAACTACTCCAACTGGTGGTTATCCACCACTTGATGGTGGTACCGGTGGTTACCCACCTCTTGGTGGTACCTCACCACCAGGTGATGGTGGCGATGTTGGTGGAGGTGGCGGCGGTTATGGTGGTGGTGGTGCACCTGGTGGAGGAGGTGGTGACACTGGTGCAGGTGGTGGTGACACCGGTGCAGGTGGAGGTTATGGTGGTGGTGCACCTGGTGGAGGTGGTGACACTGGTGCAGGTGGTGGTGCACCTGGTGGTGGCGGCGGTGGTGGTGACACTGGTGCAGGTGGAGGTGGCGGTGGTGGTGGTGGTGGTAGTGGCCAGTGGTGTATAGCAAAAGCAACTGCTTCGCCAACATCATTACAGGTGGCTTTAGATTATGCGTGTGGGTATGGAGGAGCTGATTGTGGCCAGATCCAACAAGGTGCAGCCTGTTACGAGCCTAACACTATTCGTGATCATGCCTCCTTTGCTTTCAATAGTTATTACCAGAAGCATCCTGGTTCAGACAGCTGCAACTTTGGAGGAGCAGCACAACTTACCAGCACAGATCCAAGTAAGACATTTTAATGTACAGGTCTACAAAGATTTTACCACAAGAGCCAGGAAAGTAGGATTAGGTTACCTGCATACAACCATCCACATCTCCTTTTATTTTTAATTGAGCCTCCACATCAAAATAGATGTTCGGGTGTCTGGAATAAGCTCATAAACCTAGGAATACTATCCACCATATGATTTTAATGTGTTAAAGAACTTGATTAGGACTAGAATTTTCACCTTTTACGCAAGAGATCAATTTGAGACTGATTTAAATCTGCTCTTTATATTGCTTCAGGTAAAGGAAGTTGTCGCTTTTCATCATCATCAGGAACAGTCAGGTATGTTTCTCTTTCCATCAAATTAACGTCTTAACCTGCCAAAAAGTGAGAAAGATAAAAGTGATTTATTTTTGCCAAGTGCAGTACAAGCCCGCCGAGTCAAATGACTCCACCAGATTTTAACTCCCCTCCATCTACATACCCACCTCCAATAACAACTCCAACGACAGGCATACCTGGCTTTGGACCACCCTTCAGCGTGGGAGAGCCAACTGGGCTTCCAAGTTCAGCAACCACTGTTTCACATAGCCTTCTTTCAATATTAATAGCAGTTGGGATACTAACGCCACTGCTCAGGGAAAGTTATCCTTAATCCGACAAGGGTTTCAATCATTCTCTGCAAACGATGAGGCGCGTTTTTCACACTACCATCACGATATATAGAGTTCGAGAAAACAGCCATGATCAGCAAGACGATTTTAATCCAAAACCTTACTTTCACCATCTGTTCTATTGCTATAGTTCAATACTGGAAGTATATTTATTTTAGTAGGAGATACTACAAAATCAAAGGGATTAGGATATATACATTCTTGTAGACACATTAAGCATAATGTATCTCTTTACAGTTTTAGAGAATAAAATACTTAGAGAATGGTTAAAGAATACAAAAGCAATGTTAAACATGATTAATTATGGAATAGCAAGGGAAAGATAAACAGCAAACTAAATGAAAATTACTTCAAGTCGTTACATACCTGCAGCATTCCAAAACAGGTAGGCACATTGATAATGGCAGACAAACTCCAGAATACCTGCAGCAATTCAAAACAGCTGCCACTAGGATCGCAATATCCTTAGAGAAGATCACAATAGCCTTAAATATGTTCTTCCCCCTAAATGATCTTATAAGTGGAAGTATTTGATCGCAGACCAGTTCCTTGTGGAATCATATGCAACTACAAGATCAATCTGTTACCAGTAAAAAGTGCCAAATACAAGCATATCATAAAGAGCACATAAATACAACACATTATTCTTGTCACTTCATACACAATGCTACAGTGATTTACAGATGAAGTCCTTTTATCAGGAGCATAGTTATAGCAAGAAAAGGAACGATACAACTGTGACTCCAATTATGGCTACAGTGGCAAGAACTGAACTCTGATCAAATGCTTTCTGCAAGCTGCCTGCTCGTGAGAAATGCTGGAAAGCCAGAAAACAAGAGATTGCTAAAGAAAGGATAGCTCCTTCTTGCTTCCCCCTGCAAGTGTAAGAAGTCTAAGTCTCAAATAAAAACAACGAAAAACTTTGATCCAAAACATTACATATTCTAAGACTCTAACCTTATGCTCATAACTTGATATGGCGCCACGATCACCAAGAGTAATGCAATGAATGGGAGTTCAAGTTCACCTAAAAACAAGGCATTTCAAGAGAATTACAAACAAAAAAGGGTAGGCATACTCTTCTCCAAATTGAAGATCAGATAACACATGTGTCAATCCTGTCAGCATGACTAAGTAGTGGACACTTAAACCTTGGCTTAGCACCATCGATTTAAATAGATCTGACACTAGAATTCAGTAGCCTATAACTCAACCTACTTGATGAAGATGATTACAAACCTGGAAAAGCAAAGAAAAGTCGAGTAAGAAGCGCCAGGAATGCTGCCCACATGCCATATTCACCCCTGAAAATTATATGCAGAAGTTTAATGACTTCAAAATGACAGTACAAACATGAAAAATCCTCAATAACTAAAAAAGAGAACCTATGTAGTAGCAAAGGCTAGAAGCATTGGTAATGAATGAAAAGATATCATATCACCATTAAAAACATTACTTCATCCAGGAGATAATGCCTGATGGTGCTTGTAGAGCGAATAGTGGAACAACAAAGGACTTATGGATGCCAGTACCCCTTGCAAGCATCAATGCACTAGAAAAGGATTTACATTCAGTATAACATTGAACTTATGCTGCTGATGAAACGGTTAAAATTACACAACCAGCTATAATAAGTTCACTTTCACTCATGATTCCAGGGTCATCAAAGAGGAATTTCTGAATCTTGTAGCAAAATTTGTGTATAGAAGTCCTCGATTCATACTAATCTCTTTTATCAAAATTATTTATATCATCCCTTCAACGGTAAAATTCAAAGAAATTCACAGTAAATGAAGGAGATAGAGAGATCATACACGCAAGAAATTGTCGAGATCCATTGTAGATTATGAGCAGACAGCATCGGAGCAGCATAACAGACCAAACTCAATCCTCTCTTTCGCCGTTTTTGAAGCCTCGCCGATACCGTATCGGTTCGATGACGATCAGTCGATGACCTACCAACGAATATTCACAACGAGAATAGTTAGACAAAACAATTAGAACACAAAATCCGAATCCACTACTTGAGAATATGAAATCGCGCGTTTCCGTGTCACTCTACCTTAGCGCATTGAAGCAAACAGCACTCGTACTGTGACCTAGACTGGAGGGATTCGAAGGAGAAGGCCGAAGTCTAAGAGAGAGAAAGGGTTTCTGGAGGTGAAGAGAGACGATCCGGGACGATAAGAGACAGAGACTAGCCATGTTTGTATTGTACACGGTGGTGAAGGATGACGGAGTGATCTTTCCGTTAAATAATAATTGATTCAATAATGCATGACCGTTACATGGACGGTGAAGGTTTTGTGGCAAATGCTTTAATCTGGGGCCTAGGCAATTTAATCTCAACCGTTAGTATCATCTCCAACGCAAATTAATATCACATCAGATTTTAAGTCAATTTTTTTTGTAATATTTAGTTTTATGAGAATATTTTTTCTTCGAACATGACAAAAAAAATTATATCAATCCGAAATTTTAAATTGACATAAAAAACAAAATTATTTAATTCCTATTTTTTTACTTCTAGAAATATTTTAGAAAACAGAGTACTTCAATCCAAAATTAATAAATACCCAACCAATATAAAATTTCAAGGACATAGAAAAATATGCGCAATAATAGGCTTGATTGGTTAGGCTATTATTTTTTTTAAGGATTTTGACTTCTATAAAAATTTTAGCTGTAGAAATATATTTTTGAGATTTTTTTTTAAAAATAGTTTGGTAAGACTTTAGACATAACTGCTGTAAAAGAGTTGCAGGTTCATTAAATAAAAAGTTTAATAATACATTCTGAAATGTTTTATAACAACAAAAATGTATTCTTATTTCTCAAACCGTTATCAAATGTCAAGATACACATTTATATACAAACCAAAGTAAACCAAATGAAATCCTAAACCGAAATAAACTAAAAACAATTACAAATTGATATTCCCTCTCAAGATGGAGGTGCATATATATCAAGAACACCCATCTTGCTAATGAATTTATGAAAAACTGAGGGATAAAGAGCTTTGGTAAGAACATCGGCAAGTTGATTATCGGTCCGAATGTACATGGTTTTAAGGAGACCAGCTGAGATCTTCTCCCGCACAAAATGACAAGTCATCTCAACGTGTTTGGTACGTTCATGGAATACATGGTTACTCGCAATAAGGAGAGCTGCAGTATTATCACAATACAAATATGTGGGAAGAGTAATAGGAATCCGCAGTTCTTGAAGAATACACGTCAACCAAATAAACTCCTTAGTGGCCATAGACATGGCACTATACTTAGCTTTGGGAGAACTTAAGGAGACTGTACTCTGTTTCTTGGACTTCCACGTGACCAGAGAATTCCCTATAAACATGGCATAACCTGTCACAGATTGACAAGTGTTAGGACACGCACCCCAATTTGGAATCTGTATAGCCTCAAATATCAAAATTAGCTGAGGCAGAATAGAAGAGTCCATGTCCAATAGTGCCTTTGAGATACTGCAACACTTTATAAACTGCATGAAGATGAATATCCCAAGGAGCAGCAGAATATTGAGCAAGTTTAGAGACAACAAACACCACATCAGGACGCGTAATGGTCAGATATTGAAGCTGGCCAATTAACATGCGATAGGATTTAGGATCATCAAGAAGCTGGCCATCAGTTGGACATCTTCTGGTTAGGCTCCATCGGTATAGTAGAAGGTTTACAATGGGTAAAACCTGTGGAGTCAAGAAGATCCAACACGTATTTCCTCTGGCAGAGAGAGATACCAGCAGCAGAGTGAGTAATCTCAAGGCCAAGGAAGAATTTTGGAGTACCAAGGTCACGGAGCTGAAAAACAGAACTGAGCTGAGTCTTTAAAGCATTAGTTGCAGAAGTGTTAGTGCTTGCAATCAGTATATCATCTACATATACCAGAACAACCAAAAACACATTACTAGAACTGCGAACAAACAAGGTATGATCTCCATGACATTTAGAGAAGCCAAGCTGAATAAGAGTAGTCGAGAACTTAAGAAACCACTGTCTCGAGGCTTGTTTTAAACCATAAATCGATTTATGAAGGCGACAGACAGTAGTTGTTGAAACATTTTCCCCCTGAATTGCAGCATACCATGGAGGAAGCTTCATATAGATTTCCTCATCCAATTCACCATTTAGAAAGGCGTTTGAAATGTCTAGTTGTGTAAGGGACCATTTCATCTTCAGAGCAAGAGAAAGAATAAGCTTCAAAGTAGCCATCTTAGCAACAAGAGAAAAAGTATCAAGGTAATCAATACCTTCTTGTTGAGTGTACCCTTTGGCAACCAGTCGGGATTTGAACATCTCAATAGTACCATCAGCATAATATTTAATTGTAAATATCCATTTACAACCTACTGCTTTCTTCTCAGGAGGCAAAGGACAAAGAGCCCATCTTCCTGTTCGTTGAAAAGCCCTAATTTCCAGACCCATAGCATCACACCATACTTTCTGTTTCATAGCTTTTGAATAGTGAGTAGGAATTTTCGTGGAGGAAATGTTATTAATGAAAACACGAAAAGGCTTAGATAGATATGAATAAGAAAGATAGTTTGTAAGTGGATAAGGAGTGTTGAGTTTAATATCAGTACTAGTAGTGTTATAACAATGAAAGTCTTTGAAGTGGGAGGGAAATTTTCTGTGACGAGTGACAAGTGACTCAGAAAGAGCCATTTGTTTCAGAGATGTCTCAGCTTGATGAGGGTGAGCATCAGAGGATGGTTGCAGAGGCAAGACAGTAGCATCCACAAAATGTGATGAAGAAAAATGAGGAAAGAAATGATTTGAGTCTTCTGTGATATTCGAAGAAACAAAAAGAAAAATTTCCTCATGAAACTGAACATGTCGAGAAATAGAAACTGAGTATGTCTCTAAATCTAAGACTTTGTACCCTTTATACCCAACATGATAAACTATGAAAACACAAGCACAAGCTCTATGGTCAAATTTTGTTATGTGTTTAAGGGAAGTGGACTTATAGCAAAGACAACCAAAAGCTTTAAGGCCATGTAATCAAGAACTTTAGAGCAGAGAACTTCATATGGTGAAACATTATTAAGAACGGGAGAGGAAATCCTATTTATAAGAAGAGTGGCTGTAAGAATACACTCACCCTAATACTCTAATGGAATACCTGATTTAAATAATAAGGCCCTAGCTACATTCAATAGATGCTGATGTTTTCTCTCAACCACATAATTCTGTTCTGGAGTTTCAGGATACGAGTGAAATGATTTAATACCTTTTTCTAAGTATAATTTCGTAAAGCTAAGTTCATGATCATTGTCAGACCTAACAGAACTTACACACGTTTTATTTTGATTTTCAACCATGTTAAGAAAACCAGGAAACACAGTAAGAACATCAGACTTATGCTTTAACAAATACACCCATGTGGCACGACTATGATCATCAACTATTGTAAGAAAGAACCTATAACCATCTACAATAGGAGTAGAGATAAGTCCCCATGTATCAATATGAATCAAATCAAAAGGTTTATCACATCGATTGTTTCTAACAGAGAATGACAACCGTTTCTGTTTTGATAAATGACATACATGGAAATGAGTAGAATGTCTTTTATCATGATGTTTTGGCAAAGATAACAGAGAAGAAAATAAATCCATTTTAGTTCCACCTGGATGTCCTAACCTCTTATGTCATGTAGAGTAGTCTATATGTAAACTAGAACATAAGTAAGTGGTACCTGACTGATCCTTATGATCATCATTGGACTTAAGGAAAGCAGGTGAGACAGAATTAACATGCAGAATATAAAGACTTCCCATTTCTCTACCTTGACCAATCATCAATCCCCGAGTGGTATCTTGAATCTATGACAAGAATCAGCAGTAAAACAAAATTTAACAGGAAGACTTTTAGTCAAAACACTGACACTTAATAAGTTGAATTTAAAAGAAGGGATATACAGAACATTGTGGAGAGAGATTTCATCAGTCAATTGAATGTAACCCGAGTCTTCTATTTTCACAGTGAAACCATAAGGTAAAGTGACAAAAGTACTCTCTAAGGGTTTGTAATTCGTGTAAAGGTTCCTAATATAAGTGACATGATGACTCGCCCCAAAATCTATAACTCATTTCCTATTAGACAACTCAGTTCCAAAAGGTATTCGCCAATTTGACATGTTAGAGTAAGGAGGAGAGTAAAGATTAAGAAATGTACCTGATATCTCTGAGATAACTGGACCAGTATTTGAAGTCAAAGCTAAAGAACTATCCATATTAGATGTAATACTAGGAGGCTGTAATTTGGAACTCAAAAAGGATATCAAATTTTGAATTTGTTCCTTGGATAAATTTGCAGTTGAATCTTGTTGTGGTAAAGTAAGTGTTGCAGCTACCACTGTATTTTCTGAAGAGAAAGTCTTCTTGTTTCTCATTGGATGCCCTGGAGGATATCCATGTAACTTGTAACACTTATCTACAGTGTGTCCATTTTTCGAACAATGTGAACATTTTGGTCTCTGACTCTGTCCTCCAAAAGCAAGGATATTGTTCCCATTGTCAGTATTGGATTGAGTAGTAAAAGCAGCTGTCTGGTTGTTTCTGTGCTCAAGAATATAAGCTCCTCTCTAACTTTCATCTTGATGGAGTATATTATAGATCTCACTGAGGTTTGGCCTTGGCTTCATATTAAGGATCTGACCTCAGATGTTATTGAATTCATCATTAAGCCCCATTAAAAATTGTATCACTTTGTTAGTCTCAGCTTCTTCAAGAAGTTCTTTGACATGATCACAATGACACCTCTTCACCGTATTGGATTTAGTATTTGCAAGTTGCTCCCAAATTGTCTTCTTCTGAGTGTAGTATGCAGCTAGTCCTAGTCTTCCCTGCCTAAGACTCATAACAGACTGTTCTAACTGATATCTTCTCGGAAGGTTGTTGACTTTGAAGCTCTGAAACAAATCATTCCACATCTCGGCTGCATCTTCATAATAGAGAATACTGGCATATATTTCAGGACTTACCACATTTAAAATCCACGATTTCACCATATTGTTGCATCTATTCCATATCCTATATGATCTATGATCTGTAGTAGGTCTTCGCAAAGTTCCATCAACAAAACTTAATTTGTTTTTGGCATCTAAGCTAATCCGCATCGCTATGGACCAACTATTATAATTTGTTCCGTCTAGTACATGCGAGACTATGTGCAAACCTGGATGATCGGCAGTATGCAAGAAGAATGGAGTGTGAGTGTTGTCGAACGATTCGAGCTCCGATTCATTTCGATTTTGAGTTTGTTGCCTTATCGCAACTTCAGGTTCTGCTGGAGAGAAGATTTCCCGGCTTAATTGAAGATCAAAATCTTCATCTCATAAAATGGAGTTGACTCTGGCTTTTCCTCCTTTTCTCACCATCTTAACTTCGATTTGAGTCAACGAAGACGATTCTACGGTTGAAAACGAAGATAGAAGACCGAATCCAATTGTGATTTGGAGAAATTTAAAAGAAATTTTCAGAAATCGAGTAAGAAATCGCTTTGATACCATAACAAATTCTGAAATGTTTTAGAACAACAAAAATGTATTCTTATTTCTCAAACCGTAATCAAATGTTAAGATACACATTTATCTACAAACCAAAATAAATCAAATGAAATCATAAACCGAAATAAACCAAAAACAATTACAAATTCATATTTAACGTCGACCTTTATTGTAATTGACCGATAAGTTATTAGAATTGTTTTTAAGGATCAGTTTCAATTATAATCAACGAAACATTTTGACCGAGACGTTTTACATGTGTAATAAAATTATTAAATTCAACGAAACACTTTGACCTACCTTTTTCTGGCTTCTCCTTCTTTCTCTTTTCTTTTGTTACTCTTTCCTCTTTTCAGTCTATATTTTTATTAGATTAACGGAAATATATATATATATATATATATATATATATATATGTGAGATAAAACTAATTAGAATTTTATATTATTAATAAATTTAGTTTAAATTTGTAAAGCCCAAAAATTTGTAAAGTAGATTTTTGACTTTATACCGTCAAAAAACCCTTCATAATTTAAAATTTGTTTTTTAAAACAACTAAAGCTAAAAGTAAATCTAAAGTATGATTGGATAAATTTTAGTATTTTTATTTTTTTTGCTTTCTAAAACGAGTACGACTCTTTCTAATCAGGCCCATTTTAACTTAGTTAAATAACTCTAAAATAACTAATCACTTGAGACTAGAAAAAAAAACCAAGACATATTTTCTCAACATATGTTTATGTTGCATAATGAACATAAAACATGGTGCACGATTCTCGTGTCATTATACACGCAATTGCGCCAAAAATATGGAGGTTACATTTTGAATGGAAGACATGCTTGACAAAAGAATTTGAAGCCATGTTATTATAGAAGTATTGAGTTCATACGAAGGATTCTGCGATGTATCTATCTTAGTGCAATTGATACTTGTAAGAAATTTATTGCAAAGCCTAAATAGTACTCTCTCCATTTTTTAATATTAATTATTTTGCTTGAATACAGGTCTATTCAGAATATTTTTATTTTTCATATTTTCAACAAAAGATCTACCACTTTGTTGCAACATTTAATTAAGAAAAGGAAAGAGATATGGTTTTTATCAAAATGAAAAATAGTTTGTTATAAAAATTATTTAGTTTTTGTCTTGATTTTGTAGAACAACTTATATTTTGAAACAAAAAATCCTCTAAAACAACTTATATTAAGAAACAGAGGGATTAGTTTAATTTGTCTTGTAGTGGATCCGTCCCTTGTGTTCATTGTTGGATATATCATTTATTCTTTTTGCAGGAAATGTTTAAAATTGAGGACATGCAATCATCCAAAAATCTTGAATCTCCTTCATTGACAATGCTTTAATAGTTGACTCAGAGGACTTGGTATTTGTCATATTGTGGGAGTAAAACCATGCTTCTTGATCAGTGTTCCTTTTGTTATAGATGGGTAAGCAGTGATATATACAATATAATGCATGTATTGATAAGTTGTCGTACTTTCCCACTAATAGTCCTCGACATGGATTTTGGATTCATCAGTCCCTATGACATTCTGAAATGCAAGGAGATGTGAGGTGGAACATGGTAAAGACTAAAGAGTCTTGCACTTCCACATTTTACGATGGCTGGCTTAAGCTCATAAGATCACCTTTTCTTCTTAACTTCTATTCAGCTTTACAGTCAGACTCAATTTTGCTGCATCTGTTATTTACAAATAGTTTTCACTTCTCAAGCATTTCAACTACATGATAGTCTTTAGGTCCAGATGCAGATATATGGAGTGTTGGTGTGATGATTTCGTGCTACTCTCTGGCTCATCTCTATTTAGGGGAGGTTAGATTGTTACTTTGATCACAAAGGTATATGTGGTGTTATTGAAGATGTTCTCATGAAAGTTTATTACTTCAAACAGCAACGGAAGAAGAAATCTCCGATGAGGTTCTGGATGGTGAACTTGATTAATCATCAGAACCTTGACGATAGTAATCACTGGCCGATTAATATCTCCTCCTCGTCTGATGATTTTCTTCGATCTTGATCATACTATGTTACGAACCTGCCATTTAGCTTTTTCCTTCTTTTTTTTTAGAAATGTTTTTTGTAATTTTAACAAAGGATGTTTATTGATGATCATGATCCGGAGAATCTCGCTCTGTTGATATTCAATTCATTGTAAGCATACGATTATCGCCATGACTTACTTCTAGTTTCCTCAATGGGAAGATCACCAACATGGTAACTCGATGGTTCTTGATCATGGTTGGGTTCAAACATTAAACAATAAATGGGATATGTGAATTTTCAAAGAAGAAATTAGCAAGTTCCTTGAGTAAGCTTCAGGTACTCATCAGCTCAACAAAGTGTATGTCTCACAATCTACTCAATGGTACAATGACAAAAGTATGATCGCTGCATGTAGGCACAAATCGAGCAGAGGCCATACAAGGTTAGTTTATAATTAGAAGACTAATTAGGCTCATGAAGTGACCAAAGAGTCTTTGTGTAGGTTGTTGTTCTTGATTAGTTTATTATCTTTTTATTAAAGTTAGAGCATCAAAATGAAAGTTGTGTTCTTGAAAATAGATGTGGTTAGGGACAAGGAAACTGGGTAATACTGTCATACTCATGCTTTCAATATATATATTGTCAAATACGTCTTAAATTAGGTACACATTAGATATAGATAGCAAAACTTAGATTACTCTGCAAGCATAAAACTCATATTATGCTTCCAATATATGTGATTTATTGCCTAATATTATTTGAAAATATAGGGTTCCAAATTCACAGTTACTCGTAGGCCTGAGCATATCGAGTCTTGGTTCGGGTTCGGGTCGGATCTGTGCGGGTTTGGGTTTTCGGGTCTACCTTATGAGGACCCAAACTGGACCCAAAGCATATTTCGGTTCGGTCCGGGTCGGGTCCTTCTGGGTTCGGGTCGGTTTGGGTCTAAGATGTAAGACCCGGAATGAACCCGAAATTTTTGGGTAAATTTCGGGTCTCGGGTACCCGAACCCGAGAATCGTACCACCTAACATTGGAACTGAACTTTGATTAACCTATTGCATTGTAATTGAAAACAAAATCAATACCAAAGTGAATTCAAGTTCAAAGCCACAACAAAGATTATCAAAACCAATCTGTTATGAGTACTAATCCAAAGCTACATTGAGAGAAAAATTAGGTAAAAAAAAAGGAGCAACACAACCTTCAAACCAAGCCACTTATCACCCTCCAAAGTTTTCAAACTCTGTAAATCAAAAACAAGTGATCAATCACCTCTTTGCAGCCTAATGAATGGAAAGATGATCAAAGAATAAGAAGACAAGTTTAATGAACAAAGTACCTCTTTGTAGCTTGTCTTGAAGTTTAACGTCTGAAAGCAATTCTGAGATAAAAGTCAAGCCTTTGTCATTCATATGAATCTCAGTCTTTAGCCATTGCTCTAAGCACATCAAAACCTCAAGTGTGTAATGTGTAAGGCAGCTCCTATATAGGTCAAGAATACGACCACTTGTACTGAATGCACTCTCAGATGCTACGGTGGACATTTGCAGGGCCAATACATATCTGGCCATTTTCAGCTAAGACAGGGAATTTTGTCGTGTGCATCTTCCACGAGCCGAGAATATCAAACTCTAACCCTTGTAGAAGCTTTGGATTCTCCACAGATTCTCTTAAGTATATATCCAATTCATTGATGAAATCGTGAAGACCTTTCTCATTTACCATCTCTTTGTACACAAAATCCATACTCTCATAACCAAAACCAACATCATCAGCATCTAAATCTAAACACTCCCCACGGGTAATGTCTTGAGAGTGAGAAGTATTAGACAAAGCTCCATAATGAGATGATGTTCCACCAGAACTAGATGTCTCAGTAATTGCAAATCGACTACTATATTCAGCGAACATTCTCTGTAGCACATCTAAAACTGATTCATACATCCCCTTGGCAACAATACTTTCTTTGCCATATAACTCATCAAAACAAAGCTGAGCAAATTGCATCTTATTTCTAGGGTCAAACACACTAGCAATGATTAATATCCTATTGATTTCCCTTAAACCAGCCCAATATTTTTCAAATTTTGCTCTCATAGCAGTAGCCTTTGAATGCAATTCCTCATCATCACTACTACAAATCCTAATCAAATTCTTCTCAATGGTACAAATCACCACATAAAACTTATGAGAATTCAACTTAGTTTATGCAGACACAATCAATGTCGAGTGATAAAATATGACTAAAAACTGGACCAACCTATCTATTGCTTCCCAATCTTGGTCTGTTGGTGGCCCAATCCTCTGGTTTCCATCTTTGTCCTCTTCAAGGAAGTAATTTTCATAGAGTTTGTCCTCTATACGCATCCTCTCTAAGGCTAACTTGAATTTTTGTGCTCTAGTCAACATTAAGTAGGTTGAATTCCATTGTGCCTATGCCTAGTTACTCGGTTTCTTTTTTTAATTGGTAAACACTTATATAAATATTATGGAATATGAACAATGAATTGGATTTTTGGGTCATCATCATTTCATTGCGAAAATACTCGCAATAAATAAAGCAGCTCCAACTACTTACAACACAATAGTTTAATGCAATCATTCTCGTCTCTATATATAACACAATAACCTCATTAAACTACAATAATATCATCTACTAATATTCAAGCTAGAAAGATAAAGGTCGAAGGCTCGAAGCAAAAGACAAAAGAAATTCATATAATTTATGTTATTATATTGGTTACATATATAATCACCAATAATAACATTTACATTCATTTCAAAACAAACTCACCGCGTAGTGCGGATAATATACGAGTTTCAAATAATACAAGCATTAAATCAATAAAAATGAAACTAATCACTTGACACTCCGAAAAAATAAACTAATTGATAAATAAATAAATAAATAAATAAATAAATAAATAAATAAATAAATAAATAAATAAAGAGGCTAAAGAAACACCATTGATACCATAGGACAACAGCTTTTTTCTCAACCTATGTTTGTATTGTAAGAGAGACATAAAACAGTGATATGTTTGTAAACGTTGAGGACATGTGATTCAGTAGTGTTGTCATTTTACGTTAAAATTATGATGAATACATTTTTATGGAGGACATGTTGACAATGACAATGGAATTTGATGGGTACATTGTTGTGATTTTCATCAAATTTAAAAACTTTTCAAATTATATAACACATGTTGTTACATGATAAATATATTGGTCAATTTTGAATCCCAAAATCCTTGTGATAGCCTTGTGGCTGATGACATAATACAGTTAATGATTTATGTATATTACCTACATCCCTAAAAGACTTTTATTCTAAGAGACAACAAATTTTAGATAATTTGTAAAATTGATCTCTGGTGTCTTGAAAATTTGTAAATTTGTAACATTGATCTCTGGTGTCTTGAAAATTTGTAAAATGACAATAAATTTGCAGTATAGTGAGGTTCTCATGAATATTCTCTGGCATATCCTGATTTACCAAAATTGAAATGAGTAAGGAAACTCCGGAATCCGGAAAATAGTAAACATAACCAAACCAAATGATGTTCTTCAATCGTTACCAGCTGATCTTGAAGTTGTTTCCTAAGTCTATTCATCAGTTGTTGTATAGTCAAATTCAGGTTCTCATGAATATTCTCTCATATGTCCTGATTTAGAAAATAAAAAATAGTAAGGAACAAAGACTTGGGAAGTCGGAAAAAATTAAAGAAAAACCAAACCATATGCAAACTTACCTTAGGGTGCTCATACCTTCATATGGAGCCTGAACCACAACGACCTTCCAAAAAAGCCTGAAAAAATTACTTGCTTTATATCCTGCAACGTCTTTTATTTACACAAGCAATGAATGAAATTTAAGATTTTTGGAGTAAGATTGAAATTAGTACCTTGAGCTGCAAGCAAGTAGACTAGACTAATTGAGATGTTTTAGGGAATCATCTAAAACATAGTTGACATGTTTTAGAAAATTATCCAAAACATAATTGTTTTCTTATTAGAATTAGGAAATAATTTACTGTATATAAAGAGATGCCAATGTTTAGCATAAGGTGTGAGTTCATTGTTGAAGCTTTAGTTTTTGAGTTAGCTTTCTAAAGCTAATAAAGAGGTTATTCTTTATACATCTTTGAATTCACTAAACCACTTCTTAAGGACTTGAATTAGTATCACAGCCTAGGAAGAACGATGAAGAGGGAGTCTTCATCAAGAAGGGATTAAACGTGAGGTTTAATCAAAATAAATCGAAACCATGGGAGAAGATCTTCCCATCGTATGGGCAAAGAAAGCAAAAGGAGAAGGAGGATCTTCTTCTATACAATGTCCGATGTTGACTGCAACTAGCTATACCGTATGAGCCATGAAGATGAAATTTTGTCTTAAAGTACTCAAGGTTTGAGAAGTGACTGAAACTGAAAAATCCGATGGAGAGAAGAATAATATTGCAATGGCTCTATTGTTCCAATCAATACTGAGAAGCCCTTATCTTGCAAGTTTGAGAGTTAGACACGGCAAAAAGTATGTGAAACAATCAAAACTCGTAATACTACAAGCTTTGAGGATATCATAGGTCGTTTAATAGTCTATGAAGAACGCATTTTTGAAGGAAGAAGTTGATGTATTCGGAATCTAAAAATCAAACAAGGATCTACAACCAAAGTAATAATTAGGGTTCTTGAGTAAGAGGTAGATGAGTGATACAACGAGTTTTAACCTTATATCCTACTGCAAGTGCACAACAAACGAAATAGTATTTAAGGATCGAATCTATGAAGACTAATTATCACACTAACGATTGAATTATTTAACTTGAGCTAAGTCGATGGATATTTTGATTGGAATCGATTATAACTAAAACATTTAATGTAAACAATATCTAGAAAACATAAAGCTTAGGGAATTCATAAGGAAATCAATGTTAGGATGAGGAATTTATTCAGGAAAGTTCAATTCCGTTTTGGACTTAGAAATAATAATTGACTCACCTACTCTCGTAGCGATAATCACTTTGCTTAGATTCTGGAGATCCTAACTCACGTTGGTTCTAGAATTCTAACCATGTAGTATTAATAGTTCTTAAGTGTCCACAACCCAACCTAACATCAACTCTCGTTGGTAGTGAAGGAGTTGCTCACCTAGAAAGGTTCTCATTCTTATTAAACTTCTGGGATAATAAGTAACCTAAGATCATAGATTAGTTAGCTACTCTAATCTAAACATTAACCATGTTTCTAGGCTGAGATTCCATATTTAAAACCTATTTATTCCTCACCCTTATGTCCCTTGAGATCTTTAGAATACCCTAAACTTGATTATGAACTACTCCGATATGGAAATATAGAACAAGCAAGCAATTGTAAAAAATTTCACTGAAAACTCAAAATAGTTAGAATAGAGGTTTAGGAATTCTTCTCCAATGGTGTAGAGATCAAAATTCTTCTCCTCTAGGTTACAATAGAAGTCTATGTCTTTTTTTGTCTCCCAAAACTCTCTTAAAAACGTGTTTTTGACCTAATATATAGAGTAAATTGAACTGGTACAAAAATAAGGAAATCTGGTTTTCGTTTTGCAGGGTCATTGATCGATCGATCCTTCAACTGCTCGATTGATCAATATTTCTTCATTCGATCGTGAAGCTTCCAAATCGTGAAAAGGATCGTGCATAACTTCTTCCTACATAGCTCGATCGATCTTTTGGTGTTCGGTCGTGCAGTGGATCGTGCGCACGATATAGATGGATGGAGGTCGATCGTGTCAGGCATGAGAAGTCGATCAATGGATCGAGCGTAGTTTTCTCTTTTCAAAGTTGTGATCGATCGATCTTGGTGTTGATTGATCGATCCTTTATCTCGTAGTGGAAAAATTCAAATTTAAGCTCCAATCTTGCTCAGCATGTGGAATCCAAAGTATCCTTGCGTTTTGTACCTGAAAAGACTCTAAAAACATGACAAAGACTAAAGAAAACATATGAATACGAAGTTATAAGTCGGTATAAACGAGCTATATCAATGAGGTATATCGGGCTTTAGAGGACGAGGCTAAGGTGGTGGCGACTTTGACATGTCAAAGGTGATATGTTATCGATGTGATAAGTATGGACATTGTGATTCTAAGTGTCCAAATAGGTTGCTAAAACTACAAGAAGCACAAGAAGACAATAGCAATCAAAACACACAAGAAGTGGATGATCTCTTGATGCATAAGGTTGTCTTCTTGAATGAAGAGAAACAATGGAAAAAGGGAATACTTAGTATCTTGATAATGGTGCTAGTTACCATATGACTAAAGATAGGAGATATTTTACTAAGATTGATGACTCTATCACTGGGAAAGTAAAGTTTGGAGATGAAGAATCGATATCAAAGGGAAGGCTTCAATATTGTTCATTGGTCAGAATGGAAACTAAAAGAAACTACACATCTACATCTTGCTAAGATAAGCAAATCTACTAGATGGCATTCCATGAGTAAACATATACACACAAGGATCAAGTTCAAGAAAATGAGAGACTTCGTTGGAGTTAAAGACATTGATAAAATCAACTTCAAGTTAAGAGGGAAAATATTGGAGTAAGTTTAAAGTTAATAACTTGAACTGCAAGCTAATAGACATTACTAAAAGAGATGTTTTAGAAAATTATCTAAAACATACTTGAGATGTTTTAGGAACTTATCCAAAACATAATTGTCTTCTTATTAGAATTAGGAAATAGTATAGTTTATATAAAAAGATGTCAATGTTTGGCATAAAATGTGAGTTTATTGTTGAGAGTTTTACTGTAGTTTTGTAAAAGCTAACAATATTGTCATTATATCGGCTTGTTCGGGCTGTTAACTACAATGTAGCTTGGCCCTGTATTGGTTATTTTCCCATGCTCCCGTTCTTCCACATAAGTCGGTCTATGGCTCGAGGTTAACCATATTGGTCTAGCCCCTCTGCCAAGAAAAGAGAGTTGCTTAAGTTTCTCAACTGAGAAAACCAAAAAAGCTCTAAAGTCTCTAATCCAAAAGGCTTTTCACCCACTAAATGCCCAAAGACCCGTAATTCCTATCAGTTTTCTTCTGTTTATACTAATTATAATCAATGATTATCAGTTTCAAATTATCTGTCAAAGTAGATTTGCAGCTATTTCTTCATCTACATAAGAAGATAAAGACTTATTACCGTCACGTCACCTTCCTTTGCCTTTGGAAGAAGATTCTCGTCAGATTTCACCTGAGACAACCAAAACAGGATTAATCAATAGTGAGAAAACCAAAACTGAAACAAAAAGACACTCTCAATGGTGAGAAAACCGAAAATGAAACAGTAAGAAGATTACCCTAACATCATCTTCGTTGGCATTTGGAAGAAGATTATTATCAAGTTTGAGCTAAGAAAAGACCAATCAGTGAGAAAACAAAAAGACATTCAGAAAAAATAAACTGAAACAGTGAAAAGAGAAGACTTGATTACATCTTCGTCTGAATTTGGAAGATGTTTTTCTACTCTAAAAATAGAGCACAGAACAGAGAGGTGTAAGAATATGAGATTAAATGTGTTTGGAAATTGAACCCAAGAATCAATGTAAAGAGAAAATAGAATTAAGAGAAGTATAAAACAATTTTATTGATTCATAACTCCATAATTTTCTTACTACAACATATACACATATATATAGTAAAAGAGGTAAAGAAGGCCCAAAAATATTCATTCCAGACATTACAAAGAAGAGAAAACCGTTGGAGTGGTCCCGCGGCAGGTGAAGGTCGTAGGTGGTCCCGCGGGTAGGTGGCAGGGCGCAGGCGGCTTGCGGGTCTCAGATGGAGTGCAGGCGGCTTGCGGGTCCCAGACTGACACACGGAGTTGGTGGTGGTCCCAACGTTCCTCTGCCATCACTATTCGGACCCGCGTCCCGAGAGAATAGTGTATGGGGTAGGTGAAGGCCGCCCACAGCGTACGAACGCTCCTCGGCATTCTGGGTCGATCCATCTTGTCTTTGGTTAGGCCCATTTTGTGTCCTGTATCCGAGAGTGACCTCGGCCCAGTTCACTCCCTAAGACCGAGACCTTCTCGGTCCAATAGCGACCCGCGATTACGCCCAAGGCCGAGACCTCCTCGGTCCAATAGCGGCCCACGATCACGCCCAAGGCCGAGACCTCCTCGGTCCAATAGCGGCCCACGATCACGCCCAAGGCCAAGACCTCCTCGGTCCAATAGTGACCCCAGTTCACGCCCAAGGCCGAGACCCTTCTCGGTCCAATAGCGGCCCAACTCACTCCCTCCTTGGTCCGAGTCTTCTCTTCTTGTTTCTCAAGCTATCTTCCTTCTTTTTGGTTACTTGCTTCACACTCTTCCACTTATATATTTGTATATAATCAATACTCCTCCTCAAGCTTGACCGTAATATTATTTCGGTTAAGTTTGGATTTCTCATAAATCACACCTCATTAAAAACTTATTAGAGAAAACCTCTTAGGATAAAACTCTTCTAAGGAAAAAGAGTGTGAGTTTTATGAGAAAGGGGACCCTTGATCATTCTTTTGGAAGATCCACAAGTCCTAGTTTGGGATAAATATGATCACAAACTTTTAGACTTGTGGCTTTGGTAAAGATATCCGCCAATTGGTCTTCACTTTTGGTGTAGCATGGGAGTGTGACTCCTTCTTCGATTTTCTCCCGGACTTTGTGACAATCAATTTCGATGTGTTTGGTTCTTTCGTGGAACACGGAATTGGACGCAGTGTGAATTGCCGCTTGATTATCGCAATGCATTGTGATTGCTTTGGATGTATCAGTGCCAAGATCCTTAAGGAGTGCCTTTAGCCACGTGAGCTCACTTGTAAGTTTTCTCATGGCTCGGTATTCCGCCTCGGCACTTGAGCATGATACCACCTTTTGTTTCTTGGTCTTCCATGTTACCAAGTTTCCCCCAATAAATGTGCAATATCCGGTAGTTGATTTTCGGTCATTTCGATCTCCGGCCAAATCCGCATCACAATAACCAACAATGTTGGTATTGTTGTTCTTTCCCATCCAAATGCCACAATCTTGACTTCCTCTTAAATACCGGAGAATTCGTTCCATAATGCTCCAATGATGTAATGTGGGATTTTGCATATGTTGACTCACTTGGTTCACCGCATAGCATATATCCGGTCTTGTGATTGTCAAATAGATGAGTTTGCCCACAAGTCTTCGGTATTGAGGTGCATCCTTGTATGGTTCATCATTCTTCTCCCCCTTTCGACTGAACTTGTATCCATCTTCAAGTGGTGTAGAGGCAATTCGTGAACCTAAATCTCCTATTTCACCAAGCCAATCAAGAGTGTATTTTCGTTGGTGAAGAAATAAACCCTCCGAAGGGCGGTATACTTCAATGCCTAGAAAATACTTTAGTTCACCAAGGTCTTTAATATCAAAGACACTCTTAAGATAAGTCTTAGTAGAAGAAATACCGTCTTTGTCATTGCCGGTAATGATCAAATCATCCACGTAAATGAGAACTACAATGATGCCATTCGATCCATTGGAGACAAATAGTATATGGTCCGACTCGGATTTGTGAAAGCCACGATCTCGAAGTGTAAAGCTTAGCTTATGGTACCAAGCTCGAGGAGATTGCTTAAGACCATAGATAGATTTTCGAAGACGTAGGACTTCCCTGGGTTTTATCATACCTTCTAATTCGGGAGGTGGATGCATGTATACTCCATCTTCAAGTTCGCCTTGTAAGAATGCATTATTGAGATCCATTTGCCATAACTCCCAACCTAAATTTGTAGCCAAAGATAGAACCACACGTACCGTATGGAGTTTTGCAACGGGTGCAAATGTATCGGTGCAGTCTTGTCAATAGGTTTGAGTGAAGCCTCTAGCAACCAAACGGCATTTGTACCTTTCGATACTCCCGTCACTCTTATACTTGATAGTAAAGATCCATCGTGATGTGACTCCCCGATTTCCCGGTGGTAATGTCGCCGGATCCCAAGTGTGGTTTCTTTCCATTGCATTGCATTCATCCGTAATTGCATCGCGCCATTCTTTCCGAGCTTTGGCTTCATCATAGCTCTTTGGGAACTGTTCAAGTGCAATTTTTCCAAGGAAAGCCTTACGATCTTGAGGAACAAGGTCAAGAGAACATACCTTTTGAATAGGATGTGCCTCGGACTTTGCATTGTAACAAAACCGAGTTTTGAGCCTTGTGGAGGGGTCTTTGCGAGGCCGTGTGCTTCGTCTTAGAGGAATTTGAGGAGTTTGGGATGTTGGTACTTCCAAGGAAGAAGGTGAAGTTGGTTCCACCGTTGGTTGCTCAATTTCAACGGATGTGGGTTCACTTTCTTCGTTATCGGAGATATGTTGATGTGGCATCTCTTCATCCGTGTTTGTAGGAATTGTTTCCTTGTTACCAATTTGTTGAAGGAGTATGCGCAAACTCTCATTCCTATCTTGAGTGGTATTGGTGAGATCTTTGAGTTCATCCCAATTTGGTGTAGCAAAGTATCCTTGATCTTCAATGAACTTCACATCCCGAGAGACATAAATTCGGTGATTCATTGGATCGAAACACTTGTAACTCTTTTGTGTGGTTGAGTATCCAAGGAACATGTATTTTGTACTCTTGGCATCAAGCTTATTCCGTAATTCCCATGGAATCAAGACATAGCACACACATGCAAATACCCTTAAGTGATCAATGAAAGGTTTTGTGTCATTAAGTACCTCATATGGTGACAAATCATGTAAGATTTTGGTTGGAAGTCGATTGATGAGGTAGCATGCCATCAATACCGCATCTCCCCAATATCTTTTAGAAACTTTCATATGGTACATCATGGATCTTGAAGTTTCCATAAGATGTCGATTTTTTCTTTCCGCCACACCATTTTGTTGTGGAGTATGTGGACAACTTGTTTGATGGATTATTCCACATTTGTTCAAGTGATCTTTGAACTTGGTGCTTGTATATTCGCCTCCATTATCCGATCTTAGTACCTTTATTTTGCAATTGAATTGGTTAGACACATAATTTTGAAAATTGATGAAAGCATCAAAAACCCGATCCTTAGATGCCATTAAAGTTACCCAAGTATATTTTGATTTTTCATCAATGAATGTCACAAAATACTTTAAGTTATCTATAGAGGTACTAGGAGAGGTCCAAACATCCGAGTGAATTAAATCAAAGCAATTTGCATAAATAGTACTAGATTTCGGAAAAACCGATTTGCAATGTTTTCCTAAAATACAAGCTTCACAAGAACTATGATCAAATGAGTTTTTAGGTAAAATTAAACTTAAGGCTCTAGAATGGGGATGACCCAACCTAGCATGTCATACCGAATTAAAACAAGAACCAACATTAGAATCTAAATTGCTAATGGAAACATAGTGTAAATCCTTTGGAGCCGATTTTCCTTCTAGAACATATAACCCATCTTTGGTCATTCCTCCTCCAAGGGTTTTTCCACTCTTAATATCCTGAAATTGTACATGGTTAGGACCAAATATAGCATAGCAATTTAAATCAGATGTGGTTTTCTTAACCGAAAGAAGATTAAAGGTAAATTTAGGCATATAAAAGGCATTTGTTTTCTTGTTAAATACTTCCAATTCTCATATACCATTGATTGGGACTTTTTCACCATTAGCTACAATAACATTTCATATGGTTGGTTTTATGTTCTTTATCAACCTAGGATTACTTATCATATGGTGAGAAGCACCGAAATCGATAATTAATGAATTAATTGGAGTTTTAGAGAGATTAGAGATACCGGAATCCTTTAAGTTGGCAATGGCTTGGATAATTTCGTTAAGGTCCGACCTTTTCACAATCGCACCATGAGATTTTGCACTCATTGTCGTGGCTCCATCTCTGGGTTTTGAGATTTCCGCCGGTTCTCCTCCAACGTCCTCTTGTGCTATGTTAGCTCTTCGTTCTTTCCACTTGTTGGGTTTTAGGTGAGGATTGAGGATCCAATATTTCTCCTTTGTATGTCCCTTTTTCTTGCAATGCTCACACACCGTGTTCCTCTTATCTTCATTCTTGTAAATCACCTTGTGAGCGGTGATTAAGTCTTTCTTGCTATTAATGAGTCCAATATTTCCTTGCTCTCTTTGTACTTGAGCACAAACTTCATCCACCGTTGGGAGCTTCTTCTCCCTTAGTATGGATTTAACGAGGTCATTATAACAAGTATGTAAGCCTCCAAGAAGCCCGAACACCTTATCTTGGTCCTTTCTTTCATTTTGCACAAGAGGATCCATTGTGCTTGGTCTTAACATTTCATGCTCCGCCGAAAGAACCCGTAACTTTCCAAAATAATCTTCGAATTCCATATCTTCTTGGCTTAAAGTATTTAGAGCTCTTTTAACTTCAAATACTCTAGTAAGATTGGAAATATTCGCATATACTCTCTTGAGAGTATCCCATAATTCTTTTGCGGTTTCACAAAAGAGGTAGGATTCAAGAAGATGTGGATCAAGAGAGGCGGTTATGATAGCCATTACCGTTTGATCTTCTTGGAACCATTTATCTTGGTCGATAGTTATCACGTCGGAGGAACTTTCCTTCCCTTTTCCCTTATCGGTGACATTTGAACCTTTTTCTTGTGGTGGCTCTACATGATTCCATAGTCCCCGGCTGCACAAGATCATCCTTGCAGTCCTTGACCATAGCATATAGTTAGGCCCCTTGAGAATTACCGGTATACATGCCCCTTTGTTGGATTCCATGATATTTTATCGAAATGTAAGATTTTGAGAGAATTTCTCGAAATTTTGAGATTGAATGAGAAGAATAGAATTTGAGAAGAGAATTAGAATGAGATTAGGATCTCTAATTGCTCTGATACCATGTAAGAATATGAGATTAAATGTGTTTGGAGATTGAACCCAAGAATCAATGTAAAGAGAAAATAGAATTAAGAGAAGTATAAAACAATTTTATTGATTCATAACTCCATACTTTTCTTACTACAACATACACACATATATATAGTAAAAGAGGTAAAGAAGGCCCAAAAATATTCATTCCAGCCGTTACAAAGGAGAGAAGACCGTTGGAGTGGTCCCGCGGCAGGTGAAGGTCGCAGGTGGTCCCGCGGGTAGGTGGCAGGGCGCAGGCGGCTTGCGGGTCCCAGATGGAGTGCAGGCGGCTTGCGGGTCCCAGACTGACACACAGAGTTGGTGGTGGTCCCAACGTTCCTCTGCCATCACTATTCGGACCCGCGCCCTGAGAGAATAGTGTACGGGGTAGGTGAAGGCCGCCCACAGCGTACGGACGCTCCTCGGCATTTTGGGTCGATCCATCTTGTCTTTGGTTAGGCCCATTTTGTGTCCTGTATCCGAGAGTTACCTCGGCCCAGTTCACTCCCTAAGGCCGAAACCTTCTCGGTCCAATAGCGACCCGCGATTACGCTCAAGGCCGAGACCTCCTCGGTCCAATAGCGGCCCACGATCACGCCCAAGGCCGAGACCTCCTCGGTCCAATAGTGACCCCAGTTCACGCCCAAGGCCGAGACCCTTCTCGGTCCAATAGCGGCCCAACTCACTCCCTCCTTGGTCCGAGTCTTCTCTTCTTGTTTCTCATGCTATCTTCCTTCTTTTTGGTTACTTGCTCCACACTCTTCCACTTATATATTTGTATATAATCAATAAGAGGTACATGTAAGCTTGCCTTATCCTCAATCTGTCAATTAGGTCATGCCAGACCAGACCG
Organism: Lepidium sativum; assembly: GCA_023374145.1. Lineage (NCBI taxonomy): Eukaryota > Viridiplantae > Streptophyta > Magnoliopsida > Brassicales > Brassicaceae > Lepidium > Lepidium sativum. The sequence goes on from JAKUCM010006464.1 coordinate 31,906, forward strand.
TAGCCCCTCGAAAGCTATGTACATACTCTTGGTCTCAGTGACATAATTGCAATGAAACCAAAGCTTAGATAAATCCGTCACCAACGAAAATATTGCCAAAACTAAAAGCATCTCATAAAGAGAAGATATACACTTAGCACATTCTATCGAACAAACAAATGCAGTATACATTGTAACACCGATTTACAGATGAAAGTCTATAATAAGGACTATAGTTTATATCAAGAAAAGTAGTGATACAACAGTTACACTAATTATGGCTACAGTAGCAAGAACTGATCCCTTCTCATATGCTTTTTGCAAGCTGCCTGCTCGTGAGAAATGTTGGAAAGCCAGAAAACCTGAAATTGCTAAAGATATGATTGCTCCCTCTTGCTTTCCTCTGCAAATGTGCAAGTCCAATGAGATTTGACTTAAAAGAAAAGAAAAAACCTCAGAACTCGATCATTACATTCAATAAGATTCTAACCTTATGTTCATGACTTGATATGGCGCTACAATCACCAAGAGTAATGCGATGAATGGCAGCTCAAGTTCACCTATAAACAAGGCATTGTATAACAATTACAAGGCATTGCTTAAACCCAATCTACACGAAAATAAATACAAACCTGGAAAGGAGAAGAACAATCGAGCAATAAGCGCCATGAATGCAGCCCAGACTCCATATTCCCCCCTACAAAATTAGATGGAGAGGTTTCAAGTATAAAGACCTCAAGATGGCTGCTTTACGAATTTGTAAAGCAACAAGTATTGGTAGTAAGTATCATGTCACAAAGCTTACTTGATCCAGGCGATGATACTGGATGGTGCGTGTAGAGCAAATAGTGGAACAACAACAGACTTATGAATACTAGTTCCCCTTGCAAGCATCAATGCTCTAGAAATTTAAACACCATTGAGTATAGCATTCAATATTCATATGAAACAGAGGAAATAACATAGTCGAGATCATACAGGCAAGAAATAGTCGAGATCCATTGTAGATTATGAACAGAAATCGGAGCAGCATAACACACAAAATTCGATCCTCTCTTTTGCCGCTTCTCATTCCTTGTGGACAGCGTAACATTTCGCTGAAGATCCGTCGATAACCTACAAACAACATTCAAGAAACCGAAGAGCTACAAAATCCATAGTGTTTTGGAGAATTTGAAATGTAGTGTGTTTTTTTATTATACCTTAGTGGATTGAAGCAACCATCAGTCGTAGCGTGACTTAGACCGGAGAGATATGATGAACGAGGTCGGAGTTTAAAAGAGGGAAAGGGTATCTGATGGTGGAGACTAACAATCCGTGAAGATGAGAGACAGAGACTCGCCATGTGAATTGTAAGATAGTTACGATGATGTGACTAGAGTGATCTATCGGGTTAAATTGGATCACTACATCAATATGTGATCGTTACGTAAATAGTGTAGACTTAGCGCAAAAATGGGCCCATTTGCACGTGATTGGACGTTGATAGTCTTCCACAAATAAATCATATGAAATGAATCTCCACCGTTGCTCGATAACTTTTAATAATAAACTCTACTGTCAATCCACCACGTCAACTATAAATATCCACAAAACATGACAAAAATCTATGTCGACCAAGAATCTACATTCGTTAAGATAAAGAAAAATTTATTATAAGGACTTTGGAAACCACAAAAGTTAAAAATATTGAAAAGTTATATCCACGAAACTCATTTATTGAATGACTGATTTTTCTTTAGTTATTTTGAAGAAAACCAAACACAACTCCAAATCAAAACATCTTAATTGATTACTAAAGGACTTAAAACATTATCTCACCAGATTATTCGCGTTAGAAACCAAGTTTTTATGCCGACATAAGAGTTCTACACACTTTCTCATACTGTACAAATTGTCATACCATATAACAAAAGTAACCAGAGTCGCGAGAGTTACAACATAATACCCACATAAAACCGAGTATTCATGGTTTTGTTTCACATATAATATACTCCAGGGTACCAAAAAGGATGAAGAAATGTAAAAGAAAAAAGAAAAGAAAACAGAGTAAATACTCCCACAGCTACAGGCAGCATTCAAAACCTGCAATTCCAAAACACACTCTGCAGAGTGCTGCATCAGTTAACTCTGCTTTTCACCAATATTTACGGTTAATTAAATTAGTACTTAAAAAAAGAAAAGAAACAGCGATCATCGCAACACTGAGTCTTCTTTACTCTTGTGTCAACTTTTCTCTCTGCCATCATCATTAAGCTCAGAGTCAAGCAGATCCCCATTCTTAGTTTCCTCAACATCAACCTACAAAGAACAAAAAGACACCACAGCCTCTCAATCCAAGGAACAAGTCTAACAGATTATCTCCATTGTATTTCTTTCAGACCAAAGAGGATTGTTTTTCACAGCTTTACCTGTTCAACTGAGTCTGAATTATTAGGGGTATCGAAGATAATTGGACGGCAACGCATATCTTCATTCATCAAACTCGAGTTCTGAAAATGGGCTATAAGGGCAGATTTTCCCTGTATACGAGCGTATGCCAATGAAGCTACTTTCTCACTGTTGAACTTCTCCCACTTCTTCCCGTTAAAAGCCTGTAAAAAGGGTGTTAGTTAGTTCATCTTCTGAGTGATCTAAACTGAATTCAACAATGTCTTAGAAGAAACATGGAGAGAGAAGTCGACCTCGTAGAATGGTATGATGAGTTCTGGCAGAGAGCATGTTGATGAATGCATAGCCAACATTGCATTTGTTCTGCAAAACCAAAATTATTAACCGCTTGCTGTATCAGCTAATGGATTAGTAACTTCACATTTCTGTTCAATTCTTACCTTGAAATCAATAGGCAAATAAAGAAAGTTGTAAGTTCCTTGGTTCTTTTCATCAATCGCAGCTAACAACATCTTTGAGGTGTATCTGTTGATAACGGCAAGAAAGAAACTCAATTAGGAATCTGGCTGTATCATAGAAGTAACAATAAAAGATTCAAAAGCTTACTTGTTTGGAATGTTTTTAATCATCAGTGTAGTCCGAGAATCCTCTCCATTGAGAATTTTGTCCAAATCAAGTTGAAACTGTTTCCTGCCTTCAACTTGGCTTGAATTGTTCTCTACTCTACGAGACCTTCCATTTTCATACAAACCATCAAATCCAGAGGTGAACCGACCTGGGTTCAGACCGCTGCTTAAGAACATGGGGCTGAACCTTGGTGAAGACATCATTCTGTAACTTGAAAAAACCGTTTTCGGCCATGCTTCCAGAATTAATGATCCCATGATTGGCCATTTTTGACGGGAAACTTCCACCATTGAGACCCATCCCACTTGTTCCTTGAAGACCAACATTGTTCATGAACAAAGTGTCCTTTGAAGACTCTGGAAAGAATCCAAAATGCTTTTCAAGAGGAACACCAGATGGTGCAGATCCAACAGGGAAATGATGATGGCTGGGATTTTGAGTTTGATGCTGATGTGGAAATGGAACAGATCGGTCTACACGAGCAGAGGAAAATGGATTCCCAGTCGATGATGTTGACCAAACCGAGGAAACTTGAAGGTTCAGAGCGTGAGTTAGGACTTCCCCAGAGAAACTCCGACCCTGACAATGTCTCAATTCCACCTCCATTTGAGATCAAAGGACCAGAAGGGGAAAGATTTCCTGCGTACTTGTTATCCAATTTTGGCTCTTGAAATAAATGCGATGACTGTTGAAAGTTGCTACCAATTTGACCCCTGCCAATGGTGCAAGCTTCGAGCTTGGTGCTTGTGAATTTAGAGCAGTAGCCAAACCAGACAAGTGGCCATTCCTTGTAGGACTTACCCCGAAAACAGGTGACCTACTAAGTACACTTTGAAGTGGACTACCTTCAACAGGACTGTTTAGCTGCAGCCAGTTACCTGCCACCAAATCAAACAGTTTCAGCCTTTGACGATGTCAAAAGTTGATAAAAAAACTGAAGCGAGCATATAGTTAATAGACTCACTTGGGGGAGAGTTTGCCATGGGTGAGCCAATCAGAGGTAAGTAATGCAAATCTTCTTGTTCAAGTTCTTGGTTAAGTTGCAACATCAGGCTAGAAGATCAAATACGTAATCAAATGTGAGAAATATAATGGCATTAATTATTGAATATATTAGATCTAAAAAATATACAAACCTTCTACGAGCTCCTCCAGGGCGACTAGGTTCAACCTTGATACGTTTTCCTGCAATCTCACACCTGTTTAATGCCTTCAATGCTGCTTCGGCAGCTCGAACATCATAAAACTCGACGAATTTGTGATGCCTCTTATGTGGTGTTTCCCTAATCTGCTTATTATGAGGAAATAAAATGCACTTAACATGGATGTTTTCTCATCCAAAACCAACTCAAAACGAAATCAGACATATAACCCCATTTGGTAATGAAAAGAAAAGAAAAACACAGGAAAATATCTGTCACCTCTTTGATCTCGCCATGACCACCAAATATTTTATGCAAGTCGTCATTTGAAATTGAGGGATCCAGATTGAAAACCACTAATGTCCCTTGATTCATATCCTTCTCAGATGGATTATCCTATATATATTATACAGGAAACAGACAATATAAACAAATCAGAGCCGTACAGAGAATCATTGACAGTGTTAAGAAAGATATACTAAGCAAACCTTAGGAATTGAGAAGTGAATATCTAATTTTCTCCGTCTTAATGGCTTATTCTGTAAAGACCGCATAGCCATTCGAGCAGCACGAATGTCATAATAAGATATCATGACAAATCCCCTATGCTTACAAGTAGTATACAGCGTTCTTATGTCACCGTATTGCTGCCACGTACCACAAAAAAACATAGTCTATCAGTGTCTGTCAGGTAAATTTGTTATATCAAATCCAAACAGTGTCAGGTAAAATTTTGTTGAAGTTACCTCAAAGAGAGCTTTCAGTTCAGAGTCCTCTACATTGCTGTTAATGTTCCGGACAAACAATGTTCTCGAGGGATGTTCACCGTAAGGATGCTCACCAGCAACTGCTCCCGCACCATTTTGTATATTGAATTGTGAAATTGCATTTCCACCAAGACTCGAAAGGGCCAACCTTGGAGGACCACTCATGCTCAAGTTATCTCTAAAATCAGAGTCAAGTTCCATTCCTCCTCCACTACCAAAAAGATCATACTCATCAGCATCAGGTATCTCGCCCAGGTCAAGATCATCCATCATCCCTGTCAATAGCTCCTCTTCATCAGGGAGCAGGTTTCCAATGGAGTGAGAGTCAATATCATCAATATTTTCGTTAAGTTTGTTTGAACGAGAAACAGCCGCATCATCTATTAGTGAGAAACCATCCCTGTTAGCACTCAATTGCACTGCAATAAAAAGAGCAAAACTTGTAAGCAAAAGAGAGAAAATGTGTGTAAATAGAGCATACACAATGATTTAAGGGATTTGGTTCCTACGTTTTCCATGGGGAAGAACAGGTAAAGAACTGGAGAACAAAGTAGCATCAGTGGAGGGATGATGATGGCGACCAAATCCAGAGAGAATCCCCCAAGCTCCATTTGGAGCTTCTTGTGGGATATCCATTCAGCAACTTCCTTCTTTTGATCTGCTTTTTTAAATCAAAAGAGAAACAAACACATTAGCTCACATTTCTAATATCCTATTGAAGCTGACACATTTAAAATTAGGATACAAGAGTGAACAACACATTTAAATTCTCAAGTCATGTGATGAAAAATTAACATGCAAGCAAGAAAGATTAACTGAAAGAGGAAATCAAAACCTTCAACCAACAAAACCGATCAATATGAGGTTATGTACAAAATAAAAACTCAAACTTTTGATCATACTGAAAACGTGAAGATAAGTCAACCTTACATCGATTATGAAAGTGATCTGTTTTATTTTTCTTCGCTGTTGAAGAAAGTCTAAAGGTTTAGTAATTGATGGGGCTTTTTTAACCTAAAATAAGTATCGAAGAGTTATAAAATCAGAATCAAAACTAAGAAGATTAACTAGTTTGCTTAATAAAACGAAACTGACCCAAATTTGTTTGTACTTTCTGGATCATCAAAAGCTAAAACCTTTTAAACACACTATTGATCGAAGTCGCCGACTTGATATACAAACTAAAAAGAAAAATAAAATAAGAAGAAACACTTCGAGATTCTTAGAAAGGGTTTAGACTTACAAAACCTAGAAAGAAAAAAAACTAGAGAGAGAGAAAATTTGAGTAGAAAAACCATTCAATTAGCCAAGAAAAAAACATCAAAACCCAGAAATCAAAAAATTGTTGCGAGAATAAAGGGGAAAAAACTAGAAAGTGAGAAGGTAAGAGTTTAATACCTCAAATGTGCAATTACCAACACCGACGATGATCACGATACAAAGCCCGAAGAGAGAAAGAGAATCTCTACCAACCAAAAACCCAGAAAAAAAAAAAGAAAAAAATTTAGAGAAGAAGGAAGAAAATTTGGACTTGTCTCTTATTTTCTTTTGCGGGGTTTAATAGAGAAGAAACAATAATGAGTGAAAAATATCAGAACACAAGAAAGGATGAGAATGATTGATGTGCATAGAGTTTTTTCTTAACTGTATTTAAATGCATTTTTGAGTCCGATTTTGACACTTTTTATTTTCTTTTAAATTTGA